>JAGDQP010001061.1:88375-133685 GCA_022664845.1 Lepisma saccharinum
ATATAATAGCTGAAGATTTAATTCATTTCTGTTCATCATTTATTACCTATGTAAAGATTTAATAATTATTGTTTACAAACAGCTTTTAAAGTATTTACTTACTTTGAAATTGCTTCTTTAAATACTTGATTTTTTTTTCAACAGCACTCACATTAGTTTAGTGGCTTAGTGAAAAAATCGTGACAGACTGGATTAAAGCGACAGATTTTGCATAGTTCTTATATGCCCTCAGTACAATCAATTTGTAGGGAGGTGCCGGTTTTCGGGTCCGCCATCTTGAAATACGACGCCATATTTATTATCTTCAAGTTTTTCGACTTTCCTCCAAAAATAGCTGATTATCTCCGCCAGTGGTAGAGTTTACAGCAAAAAGTGTTCGAATACATTTTAAAATTTTTTAAAATTAAATTTGCTACAATTTGAGTACAATACCGCTTTTGTATCTTCAATACTTAACGCGATATAAGATTTTAAATGTTATACTTTTTACAGATTTAGATATTACAGTTATTTTTGGTCGAGGTTTGCTAAATAGCTTCTCAGTGTCTCTGTGTATGATAACAAATATTTATATCAAAATTACGAAAAATCTGCCGCTTGAATCAATCCGAACCGCAAACGCAGGATCCTTCCGCCCTGACGAGATCAAAAGCTCAACTGAGACCCCGATAGGTGATCATGGGATATCGTATCTATGCTCCTCCCTCCGGGATCTCCTTGGCTGTGGGACCCTTCAGGTTGCGTCCGAAACAGACGGCGTGATGCTCGATCCGCTTTATTATTTTCTGACTATACATGACATAGTACAAAATTATTGACACAGGTATACAAATACTGAACAATAGGTATCACGTAGTTTACGTCGATTACGTCAATTCATAGAATACACTACAGCGATGTTGTCGGACAGAATAAGCACTTGTTTAGGATACATCAGAAGGACCGCCACAGCTACGGCAAGAAACTCAGTGACAAAGATATGATATGACTGAGAGAAGCGAGCCACAAAAAGTAGGGTACCATCTTCCAACACAACTGCGATGGACATCGGGGTGGCATCCACACACAAAGTAATACGTACAAAGTCAGGTTTAAACAAATCACAACGCACTGATAAAGTTTTCTTAAGTTGAAACATTGTCCACAAAGGAAAGATATTTTCGGTGAGAGCAGACAATAGTGGAAAGCTTAAAGATGTAAGTGGAGCGATCCAACTTATGTAACTAGCGATTACTGTCCGAAGACGGGAAGAAGCTATCGAAAATAGCGTTGGAGCAATTCGCAAAATATGAAGATACTTACGCAAAATAGGCACTAACATAGTTATTGTTAACATTTTATGTCCTCATAATACACAAGATATAGGCACACATCACTAAGGAGAAAGTTTAATTCTTTTCGCATGGCCGTTTGCATTAATAATGACTATAATGTCCATCCCATTGGTAAACGCTTAAAACGAAAGTATGTCTTGTCACATTTAATAACGAAGAATTGACAGAAACCGTTTCTGAAGTCAATTTTGGTAAAAACAGTTTCTGTTGACACTTGGTTCACCAAGTCAGTGACGCGTGGTAAGTGAACGGGAGGGGAAGAATAAAAGGAAGTCCCATCATGGCAGTCGCAAATCACCCTTCCGCTGCCGTTTGGTTTCTCGACCACAAAAACAGGAAAGGAGTTCACTATTAACTGGGGAGGAACTTTTCTACGATATCTGCCGACGACATGTCCTCAAGAATTGGTAAGAACGCACGAGGAGTACGACGCATGGCAAAGGGACAGTTAGCTGGCGGAGTATGATATAAAAGCGATGCTGTGACCAATTCCCCAGGGGGCCAAAAGATCTTCACTATCTCAGGATTGAGAGACTTCGGCAAACTGTAGGACTGGGAAAGAGAGGCGTCCCAATCTTCAGAAGGGTTCCTGTCTGAAGCAGAATCTACAGGCTATCCTGGTTTATCTTTCTCAACGGGAGGGGCGTCTTCTGGATGGTCCACATCAGGTGCAGGTTGGATTTCCTTGAGATCTTGAATGAGTAGTCTCCAGAATTCCTAATCATCGGGTTATACGTTCCAGGGTTCGTGGATTCGAAGGTCGCGAAGAACATAGACATTGCGAGCCTGGGCCAAATACAAGAAAATCAAGGAGGCCACTGTAAATCTTCTTGGTGAAGGTCATGTTCAAGTAGAAGGTCGGTGAGAGGATCTGGGAGTTGCATCGGCGGCTCAGGAACGGTGTCCTCGTACTGGACCGGGACGCCGAAAGGACCCACCCAAAAATCAATTGGATTATGAAGAGATTGAGAGAGAGCCTCCTTCTTCGTCTTCTGTGTCGAATTTGTCTCCGTTGACGAGCGTAAAAGGTGAGTAGCATGGTCCACAATCACTCAGTGTCCTTAATATGCAACTCTATCTTGCAGTTAATATTAAGAAAAGTGTATTAGTGCCTACCAAGGAAGTCCTTTACCTAGGAGTCAAAGTGTCAGCAATAACTATGTCAGTGTCTATATTGCCTAAGTATCTTCATATTTTACGATTTTCCCCAACGCTATTTTCGATAGCTTCTTCCCGTCTTCGAACAGTCATCGCTGGCTACATTAGTTGGGCCGCTCCGCTTACATTGTTGAGTTATCCGCTAGTGTTTGCTCTCAACGAAATTATCTTTCCTCAGTGGACAATGCTTCAACTTAAGAAAACTTTAACAGTGCCATGGGGTTTGTTTCAACCCGACTTAGTACATACTACTGTGTTTGTGGATGCCGCAGTTCTGTTGGAAGATGGTAACGAACATTTTCTGGCTCGCTTCTCTCAATCATATCATATCTTTGTCACCAAGTTTCTTGCTGTAGCAGTGGTGGTCCTTCTCAAGTATTTTAAACAAGTGTTTATTATGTCCGACAACATTACTGTAGTGTATTCTATGAATCGATGTATTTGCCATGTAAACTATCTGATACCTATTGCTCACTATTTGTATACCTGTGTCAATAATTTTGTACTATGTCATGTATTGTCAGAAAATAATAAAGCGGATCGAGCTTCACGCCGTCCGTTGCTGACGCAATTCGAAGGTACTTACAGCCACGGTTCGAATGCACATCCGCGTTTGAATAAGAATTATGCAAGAACTACACTGGGTATATTCAACAAAAACCAACAAACAACTGGTATTACAGGTTCATATAGCAACCTATAAAAGGTCGAAAGTTTGAAAGCTTGTATCTCAAAAATTACGAAAACTACAAAAGCGGTATTGTACTCAATTTGTAGGAAATTTGATTTTAAATAAAACGTATTAAAGCACTTTTTGCTGTAAACTCTACCATTGGGGAGATAATAAGTGATTTTTAAAGAAAAATCGATAATTTACAAGAAAAATAAAAATTTTGAAAGTTTGTATCTCGAAAACTATGAAAGCCACAAAAGCGATATTTGACTCAAATTGTAGGAAAATTAATGGTAAATAAGATATTTGAACACTTTTGGCTGTAAACTCTACCATTGGAGAGATAATCAGCGATTTTTGAAGAAAAGTCGTAAAACCTTGAAGAAAATAAATATGGCATCGTATTTCAAAATGGTAGACCCGAAAATCGGGCACCTCCCTACAAATTGATTGTACGGAGGGTTTAGATTAACTATGCATAATCTGTCGCTCGCGATTCTGGCTAATATTTGCTCTAAGCAACCACACTACACGCATTCGAGTAGTCCATGTTCAGTTCCTGAATCAGAAACATTTTTCAGGTTATTTCTGTCACCGTGAATAACTGCTGTCATTTCATCAGCGTGTTCTAGTGTGTAAAACCCTTTCGGTCTGTCTTGTAGGCAGAAATTTACTATTTTAATAAACAGAATTACGTATATTTTACAATACTTTTAGAAAAAAGTTATCTTAATTAATATCCTGCATTTATTTTATTACGCGTCTTATCTTCTAATCTTTACTTATAGTTAAAATTTTGACACTTGTCTGCGACCGGATTCGAACCTGCAATGTTGTTATTTGCTATCCGTCGCCTTAGTCACTCTGCTAGGGAGCCATCCTTGAAGAATAATACGTCAATTATTCCTTTCATTAACTCAGAGGTGGAATGTGGTGACAGACAGTACTTTCATTACAGGATGACTTTAAGCAGGGAGCATGTAGATGTTTTACCATATACATGTTACTTTTCTATAACATGTGTTATTTTATCATTGATAGACATTCTCGAACACACACGACACTCTTCGGAACGATGTCGACCAGTGTCGAACGGTACCGCGCAATGACATCTTCAAACGTACTATTTCTCTACAGTTAATTATTTAATTGCATTTTTGGGCACATTTTCTGGATGAAGCTTTAAATGTCGAAATATCGTACCATGCCAATGAGAACTGCCAACCATGATCGGTATCCGCTTATTGGCCCAGTGATATCAGCCCGTTATCATTGTGCTGCTTTGGACGAATATTATTTTCTCATCCTCAGTGATTGCTATATCTGGGTAGGTATAGATTGCAAGATTGCAAGATTGCACAATATTTATTTACTTATTTCATGTCTTGGATTATATTAGCGAGGTTAGGGCCATTAGCCCTCTCTTACACCTAACTAGTACACTTACACTATTTGCTGATTAAGATTAATTACATTTGAACAATTGAATACTAGAGATAAAAATAATTGTGATATATATATATATATATATAAAACAGAAAAAATATTGGCCTGCCTATCTACAACATATTATAAGGAAATATTTATTAACTCCCCCACATACCTACACGCATATACACAAATATATGAACGCAATCATACTTCAAAGACATAATATACTAAGAAAACAAATTATAATGTAAATGTTTCAAGCGAGTTAAGTGGTATAGATTGTACAAGAATGTGTACTAATATAATAAAGTGAAGTAATATCAAAGTGATTATGATGATAATATGATATATTCTGAATGACAGTCAGAGTGATAATAATGACAATAATGTTTACAACAAAATCTCAAAGTGACATGTGCCCTTTTTTAATAACTGCCTCGATTTCTTTACAATACGCCTAGCCAGTCTGAATCCCTCCTGAATTCCTTGACCGTCTTTCAAATTCAGGTTTTTTTTTTCTTCTTTCTTGACCGGTAGGTACCCTGTTTTAGAGTTGATGATGCCTTTCTAAACGTATGAGGTAATTATTAATAAAATTTTGCGAACGCATTCATACCCATGATGGAAACATCTATACTGCCTCTTATGTGACGAGGATTAAAATTATAGGTTAGGAGAGGAAAATGCAACGTAATCTTCCGGTGGTAGTGGTAGGGGTCCAGTTAAATGCGCGCCACTATTCTGGTAAAGAAAGTTAGGTTATGTAAAGTTAAGTAAAGTGATGTATTTATTAACGGCATATATAAAGAAAAACTAAACTAATCTGTATTTTAAGGCTCTCGCAAAGTAAGTCTGACATATAATGAAACTATCGGAAAATATCGTTGCATTGTTTTATTTGATTACATCCTGACGATTAAATAAAAGCACACAACGATATTTGCCAAAATTTTCGTTAATAATATGTTAAACTAACCTAGCTTTTAAATATTCTTAGGTACAACAGTCTTTGGTATGTATAAAAATCACATAATTATTTGCTCGATTGATTTCGAAGTCACCTGAGTTCTTCAACAGGAGAACAAGGCAACGAAACATTGGCATAAATCTCTAAAATATCTAATAGTTTGTTTTAATTTAGTAGACATATTAAGCAATTAAATAGATATAAGTCTATTCAAGTTTTATGTTTAATAAATATTGCATTTCATATTGAAATCAATACGGTACATTTCACAGTTGATCTACTCTTATTCAGTCAATGTTGGATCCTGTTTCATTTAGTAAGTTCTTCACACTCAGATATACACAATTTTTAATATGATCAACCTGGCAACACTAAAACAGCTGACGTTGGAAATTCGCTACCATGAAACTAATTAAAATTTCTGCCGTATCACTTTTTCCAGAGAGCTTATAAACACTTATAAAGTTTTATCTGCTTTAGGTCTTTTTCACTTCTTTCTTCAGCACATACGTTTTAGTCTTTTCTTTGTACTTGTCTTCTATTTTCTACAGGTATATATCATACATTTAATTTTTTGTTGGCGTGCTCTCCTGTTGAAGAATTCCTGTGAATTCCAAATATGTAAAGAAAATATATGATTTTTATACACACTGACAAGTGTTGAATTCTAGTCACGGTTTTACAAAGAAATTATTTAATCTAACTTTACCTAACCTAATCTCCATTTAGTAGTGGTCAGGTATAGTAAACTAACCTAACTTTACCTAACCCATCGAGCTTTACGAAATGATACTGGATTGATCGTCTAGTGTCGCAAGATTATACGCCAGATCAAACATTAAACCTAGATCACGATCCACTTCCAGTCTAATCCAATATACACCAAATTTTAGTTATTTTTTTTCGCTTGTTACCGCTGTGCGGTCCGTTTTTATTTATGCCTTAAATACTGGGTTATGCATGTACTGGACTGTGCATATAATAGTACATGCTGTAATATTTACCTTTTTGCAATGGTTAAGACGAATAAAAACGGGCCGCACAGCGAAAAAGCTAAGTTAGATCTGAAAATATTGTTCATATTCATTTAGAGTGGAAGTGGACGATAAAATTAACTGTTCCCTACGCTCCCTGGCTTAATATTTTCTTTAAATTTTTAATGACATCGATCAATCCTGTATCATTTTTAGATAGAGGGTGATGACCTAACCTAACCTTAGTGACGGGCACACAAAGAGAAATAACCAAATTTTCTCCCAGGGTTTGAATTCATCACTGCTTGTCTCTAGTTAAAATTGGATTAATATAACTCCTAAATGAGACTATTTTATTAATGTTAACACATCGAAATCCTTTTTGCACCTTTTTCTTTGCTATCATCAATTAACATGCGAAGTGAGCAATCTTTCCGCCTTCACCTGCTACGCACTTCTTCCCATTCCAAAAGACAGTATCATACTAATCAAACATTTTAATGTCTTAGAAAACCTTTCATAACTACCTTTTCACAGGTTCATCAAAGATAATAATAAAAAGAAGAAGAAGAAGACGGAAAAGATGTTTCCTTCAATAACTGCACGAACAAAATCATTTCTATTTAATCTTAATTTGGTTTCTCAAAGAAATTAAAATGAATTGATGGATGTACTTTTCTTATTTTTCCCTTCATCATTGTTAAGTTTAACAATGTATTGAGTGTTGAGAAGTTTTGTTTTATAGTGGAAATGTTATCTCTTCTTTTTCTGTAGTGTGAAGCAAATAAAATCGTGAGAAGCTTGTTTTAAATAATCTTAATGCCAGTATTTGATATATGATGTGAATGTTGAATTGCGTCTACCCAGACTTAACAAGAAGAAGAAAAAAATCATTTTTTTTTTTAAAGTACTTGAACTGTCAATTGCAAGGTACTTGCGTATGCACTTAACTTGGAACATTACATAGAGCAAAACGTTTTGTAATTATTATCTACATATCAAGGAAATGTTTGATCATATAAATGTTATAATTTGTTCACATTTTTAATATCAGATGTGATATTTCTGAATCATTTCCTTGCAGGGATTTTTAATCTCTTTCTTACATAATGGAAATAAAAATAATAATTTGTAAGAATTTTTTTTTTCTGTAGTGGACAGCAGCACTGACATCGAGTGAAAATGTGACATTTTTTCACTTCATCAAAATAAGGATTTTTGTCATCGCATATCCCATACCCTAATGTTAGTGAACAGACCCAACGGAGACTAGGCCGACTTTACATGCACAGGATAGCCACGTTCTTTGCGATTTGGCTGAGTAGCCAATTGAAACACGTGTTTAAATATTGACTATTCATAGACATCGCAAGCAAAGTACGTGACTACCGCGTACATGAAGAGCCGGCCTAAGTACTTAATCATTCCTTGTCCCCTAAATGTTTGGCTGCTCATCCTTGTTTTGTATGAGAATCTTTGTGAATAACATTATCAACAATCTTTAGAAATGTAGCAATATTTCCTATTTATATCTCATTTGAATCTGTTGTTTACTTATTTACTCGAGCGAAATATTTTAATGATGGCACTTCATTGAGGGCAAGAAGTAATTTTGTAGATGATAGCAATGAGAGGAAAGAAGTTGAAAGTTGTAATTAGAATATCTTGTATTATCTTCTTTTACAAATATTTTCGTTATGTCTTAACATTCACACTTGTTTCCTTTTCTACCGGAAGATCAGCCATTTTTTTTTTTTTTTTACATTTAATGTTCGGCACTTTTCATGATTACCGTGTATCTCGTGATCACCTGATTTTTAGCTATCAGTCATGGATCTCGATACGGGAGACGGTTCTACTTCTAGTGACCCGAAATTGAAGCCAGCACAAGCCATGATCACCTGAAAGGTGAAATTGATTAAGAAAAACAACTGAACATCACGTTCCGTACAATCCCTTATTTAAAATATTCCAATTTTCCTCCTCTCTTCCTTAGCTAGATCTTCATCCATTCTTTGCTTCCACACACCAAGGCATAGACCAACCAATAAGGCGCAAGTAAATCCCAATTCACCAGGCAAGATTAATCGAAAACCGGCGTCAAGTTGACCCAGCTTAATTGTATTGGGCCAGTCGATCCGTCTCCCGTATCTAAATCTATGGTTATCAGTAATGTTGTCAGGTATATAATTCGTTAATTCTCCTATCACATTGACTTTTCTTTTACACAGCATTGTCCATATTTTGTTTTGCTTTCTTTTCTAGTATGTTTCATACACACTACCAAGGGCGCCCATCAGGGGTGGGGAAATTATACTGTGCAAGATAGAAAACAAAAATAAAATGTTTATACGTACTTTCTATACTTTATGTTTTTAATTTACTTTTATTTTATTTATTTATTGTCAACACAAGCTTTGTAGCACAATTAGAGTGTCGATATTTAAAATGCTCATTTATAGACATTTTTATTACAATATTTCTAAATGCGTTAGAAGACGAATACATATCACATATATTTTACACTCGTAGGCAGTACATATTCTCCAGATTGGTGATTTCGTCATTATATTGTTCTTGACTTTTTGCAGTGGAAGAGACCAGTGTTGTTTACGCGAGCTTTTAATAACGTGACACGAAACTGTAACAGTGATATTAAGTCTGTGCAGTCTAAGCCATTTTGAATTATTTTCCTAAGAAATAACAGATCAGAATTGCTACGTCTTTGCTCTAATGAAAACAAGCATAGTACACTTTCATTCATGTAGAAACGTTGTTAAATTTCCTTTCCGTTCTTATTATACAAATCCTAGAATTTTAAAAGCTTCATTTGTAATATTTTATATGTGGCTGTTAAACGTTAATTTCATATCAAACGTGACACCAAGATTTTTAACTACATCGGGCCTACTTAATGCATACTTATGAATTTAACAATTAAATCTATAAATCGTTTTATTTGTACTGAATGATAAAACTTCGTATTGACTGAAAGTTGATTGGTAGCGCACCAGTTAGTAAAGTTGCAAAAAAACTATGCTGTAATTTTATGACATTTTCATGGAATTAATTTTAGCATATATTTGAGGTCATTTGCAAATAGTACGAATTTCGGTAGGTCATTAATAAACAAGAGGAATAACGGCCCAAAATTCGAGCCTTGCGGGAATCATGACAGTGCAGTATATTCATCAGATTTGTGTTCCTTAAATAGAACAGACTGTCTGAGATTAGTTAGATAAGAGCACATGAACCTAATCAAGGATGGAGAAAAGTGATGGTGATTTAATTTATACCTAGTAATATATTGTGATTAACTCTGTCAAAGGCCTTTTCAAAGTCAATATAAATCGTATCGACTTGCTTTCCTTCGTCCAACAAGTTTTCAATAAAATCTGTAACAATGGTAACGTTAATTACCGTGGATTGTTGTGAAACAATGCCATATCGTTTAGTTGAGATAACTGGCTTTAAATGATTAATAATTCCTTTATATACAACAGGGGTTCAGGGAATTTCGCAAGGCCTGGTAAGGTTGCTATAGGTCTGTAGTTGGTAATTTCTCGTCTGTTGTTTGTTTTAGGTGCAGATTTCAATTTGTTAGGGAAAATACATGTTTTTAGTGCCAAGCTGAACGGAACCAATAGGAAATATTTAAATTTATCAATACATCCTTTCACTATATACGAGGGTATGCCATCAGATCTAACTGTCGTTTTGGATTTTAGATTCTTGACAGCCTTTCCTATTTGTATTTCATTCAAATGTATTTGGTCAACAGACACTATTCAGATTTCTTCGTAACCCCTAGAATTACTATCAAAATTACTGAACGGTTGACAAAATGATAGAAATACTGATTAGAAATACTGTGCAAACGTATTAGCTGTTTCTTCATTAATACTCAAATCCAACATTCAAATTTTAGTATATTTGGGAGAAGATGTTTTAGTTTGTTTTTTATAAATTTCCACAGTTAACCTGGATCATTATTGATATTATTTTCAAAATTTTACATAATGGTTTTATAGGCTATTTTTATGTCTGTCTTGACTTCCCTACGCAACCAACAAATTCCTGATAGTAGGGTTTTGAATTTTCAATTTTGTATGTAGACTGTATATGATAAATTGTTTTAACCTTGAGTTTCCTAATAACGTCTTTAGTAAACCAGCACGGATACTTTGAGACCGAGTTTCTTTTGCATTTGACAAATATTTAATAAATAATATCTTCAAGTTTACTAACTAAGTCATTAACATTATTATACTCTATTAAGCATTTCCAATCAACTTCCAGTATGCTGGTATCAACCCCAACAGGACACAAACGTTTAAAATACGTGGATTTAACGTTAGTACCGAAACGTTATGTTAACATTGTAAATGTATCGAATTGTCCCCCTGTTCAACGGTTTATTTGATGTTGAATTATGGTTGAGACGAAACGATGAAGAAACGGGTTTAGTTGGCCAAAACAGAACATGAATGCTGTCTATTGGTATACACACATTTAGTTGCACTTTATCCGTTGCTTTTATCACGATATACGGTGTTAATTTTCCAACACTAAATAATCCGAGCGGTTGCTGTGGGATTCGAACACAGGAACGTTCTGCATTTCTCGTTGGTAGCTCGACGCGTTGACCACTTATCCAAGAACCCACCTAGAGAGGTCAATACTCTTTACTGTTTTGTTGAAATTAAAATGTTCGTTGATATATAGTTTAAACTTTAACCTGTTTTAAACATGCAAATGAAAACATGAAAATATATAGTGGTTCTCATTGTATTTACTTTTAATTATAATGTTTAAGCAATTAAATTAGAAATACAATTGTGAAACGAAATCTAGGAGATAGTAGAAAGACGATGTAGGACTATGGATAGTTGAAAGTACGTCACATTAACGTCGTATCAAGGAAATTCTAACTTCGTTGAAATATGGTTTAAAATTCAATCTGTTTTCAACGTGAACATGAGAACATCAAAATTAGTTTGTGTCATTCAATTAGTTTTAAATTATAATTTTTTGACATAACATTAGAAAGAAAGACACTAAACTAAATCTATACCATAGTTAAAAATAGCATATTGAATACACGTTATATTAACGTCTTATCAACGTAGCTACGCCTTTGTTGAAATATGATTTAAAAATAAATGTATTTTTTTTTCAACCGATAGCGGTTAGTAAACGAAATGAACCTAAAATCAACGTTGAAAACACGTATGTGTGCTACTGGGGAAGGTATTTAATTTAGTAAATATTGTCGTGAATATCTGTTGATAACTTTTAGTAAATCACAGAAAAAATTCTCACTTTATCCTTGCCCCCCTCTGGAAATCACAACATGGACGCCGTCTATATCCAAAGTATAATTATGTTAAAGTTTTTTTCTACGATTTCATTGTTCGTAAATTTTAATAATTTAGACACGTTTTATCAATCGCATATTTTATGTTCCGCGTATAGAATATTCATATCTCTTTTTCTTTTACCTTTGAAAATATTCTTGTATTTGCATTTGATGTGATATATTCCTGGGTAATATTTTCTTCAGAACTGTAGCATTTATAATTCGATAGATATTTTCCAATATTCGTAGGAAAAATACCAACAGACATATTCAGAAACTTTTTTATTGACTAGCGCTGTACTAACGAGTGACAAACAACGCTAATAGATTGTTAATCATTCGTTAGTACAACGCTAGTCACTTTAAAAACGATTTCTGTAAGTGTTTTAAATCTAGATTTTTCCAGTGTGGTTTTTGTTGTTAGGTTTCTACTTACTTTCCCACAGTTTGACATATCTATTCTTAGAAATTCTTGTAGTTGTATTTCCTTGTTGTTGGTATTTTCTGTCATTGATATATTTTGTATCTTTACACCATTTCATCATTTGTTGATTGTGTATTCATATTTATAACTTAATGTAAAAATCATATTTATTTTTTAACAAGATCTTTGTTATGAGTTGTTCTGAAAAAGTTGTTCCATATTTCTGACTTGCTGAAAAGGTTTTTCGATAGCTCTGTTCTTCTGAAAAGGTTTTTGTATATTTCTGCTCTTCAGAAAATAACTTCTTCTTGATATATGTTTTCCTTAAAAGAAAATCTATATTTCTGGTCTTCTGAAAAAGTTTTTTCTATATTTCTATTCACCAAACTTTATTTTTTTCATATTTTAGCATATATGAGTTTAAAAAATTGTTTCTGGGCTTTTGAAAAAAGTTATTCTATATTTCTGTTCTTCTGAATTTTATAATAAAAATATATATTAAAAAGCAGAATTCTTTTATATTGAATTCTACACTATGTTAAATGACATAAATATTTTACATCTTTGAACACACCTTCGCACTAATTGTCTTAATTTTGTGCTAAAAAAATGTAAGTAATGTCAACAGAGTTTATTAAGTTCTTTTGAAGAAGAGCTTGAACGCTTTTCTACGCATCTACTATTTCATGATAACTTTTTAAAACGGATTTTGATTTTAAAAAATTAATAAAAACATTTTTAAATACATTCTTAAACAATTCGTGCTAAAAAGTAAAAAAAATAATTTTGTTTATGCTTGACTAAAAAGAAAAGCATTGGGCGCGCCAATTGAAGAATTTATAAAGTGACTGTATATGAGAGAGCGCCCCAGCTTTTTTCTAGTCATGCGTAAACTAAATAATATTTTAGTTTTTAGTACGAATGTCTTTTAAAAGATTTTTTATTATTTTTTCTCAAGCTTTTTTGTGAACCAAATTCTAGTGTTCGGCAACCAGAAAAAAAACCATATCATTGCTGGTTAGTATTTATTTTAGGATAAAGAAGTCTATAAAATATGCTTTTAAAATATATAGAAATATATGGAAGTAACACCGGAATATTGTATTGTCACGCGACTTACGTCGCTGTGCAAATTTTCATCATTGTATGACGTCGGGAAATGAGTTAAACTAACGTTGCAAGATTTTATCACACCACGAATCATTGTGAACTAAAGAAAAGAACGTGAAAACGTGGTACACTCCGTATCATTCATTTTTGTATGGAACTACCTCAATATATATCGATAGAAGTTAGGAATTTAATATATTTTTCTATGTCAGTTCTCTAAAACAATAGATTAAGACCAGGCCAAACCCGGTTCGATTCCCGCCCTACTAACTTTATTTTCCTTGTGTCTTAGGTTCCAAATCGTGCCACTTGATATACTCTGAGTTATATGCGAAAGTGTCTAAAATGTACAGAATGTACTCAATTAATTTGAGGTCTGGAGAAAGCACCTTTAACATGTTAAAGAAGTGTAGTTTTTTTTCTACAGTATTATAAGTTTAAATTAAGACAAGTAGTCCTATTTATTTCTAATTTTTTATTATTTTTTTCTTTTCAGGTGAGTGTGAGACTGAAAATTAAAGAGTTGGTGTTTATGTTGAACAGCGAAACAAGTAAGTATCTTCTAGCAATACTATTAAGGTCTCTTACATGGATCTCATTCCTATATTTAAGTGTAAACACACTATTCTCTTACATAAATTATACTTACTCTTCTTAGCAGTGCGTTTTTGAAATTACCATCGATTTCTTCTTTACTCGATGACGATTCTTTTCTTGTATTTTGAGGAGTAATTTTTCTTTGATGTTTTACGGTGTATCAAAAGTCACTATCTATTTTGGGAAATAAAGAAAGCTCAAAGAAAATGCTTCACATTTGGGCTCAGAGATCTTCATTTATGAGAACGTTTTCAGTCTTATAAGGCCAGTCGCGGATTGACCACAGAATTAAAATAGAAACGAAACTCCGTATGTTAACCATAATATCGAAAAGAACTCGTGCTGCCATCTGACGCATTGGGTCGTCTTTTCTGCAATAAGGCCTCGTGACACAGTGCTGCATCAACATACGGAATATTGCAGCCAACGGGCCTGCACACAAGTGTCGCTAATATTGAAGTTGTGTGAGAAAATATGTCAATCTTACACTCCTTATTGTTCCATGGACAACTGTTGAAGGTCTACGCTCTGGCTTATCGTTGGAATGAGGCCCCTGGCGAGAATGACATCTTGCTGACCACCTAATAATCTTTCGAGGATCACTGGCGAAGAACACACTTTAAAGAACACCGGCTTAGAGCCTGCATACAGACAATACAACAGCAAAAACGGTGGAGAGCTACACAAAAAACGGAAATAACAAGATAAAAATTTATGCGTATAGTGAAAACTGAAGCTTGTAAAATATTGATCTGACACAAAAGAAAACTGGTTTATATTTAGAGGTAGCTACTGAAGAAAAAATACAGATTGATTTCTTTCCACGATTTGTTATTTGTACAAAATAGAACTAATATTTAATTTACTTTGACGGAACTCATCCCATTTCCGCCGTCATTAATTTCACAAAGTCTCTACCAATTCCCACAAAGTTAAATAATAAGGGGAAAAAAATGTAAATAAGTTCTTGTAAAAAAGACTTCTTGTAAATCATGGTTGTAATAAAGAAAATTGATTACATTTAATTAATTAAAAGAAAACAAGTAGTACATTGAGATTATTGATTAAGCGAATGTGAAATCTAGATTTTTCATCTAGATAAGAAAGATTTACCTGACAACGATTTCCTCCATCTGCTCATGAATACGATAAATGTAGATAAATTAGCCTCTAAGAGTGAAAGATGACTTTACAGCATTTTCTTACTAATATGTTGATTCTCCTTTCTCTTCAGCGATGATAAATGAACAATTTTAAGTCCATACTTTTAAGGAATGCAGTTAGCTTTTTTGTTCTGACAAATACAAGCATAATTGTCATTCCATTTTAACCCCTTCATTTTAGACTGCATGTAGAACCGCTGAGTAATTTTGCTCGTCACTTCGTAGCCCAGGCAATTACTGCACCAAAATGTCCAGTAAGGTGTTACTGACGATAATAAGAAATCTATCGGATTGCTAGAATATTTAAACAAATGATTATCAAGAATTTCTCGATATATATATTTTGTCTTTCCACTTCTTTGGTTTGACTGAATTCACTTGAGAATCAAAAATCACGTTGGCTGAATAATAAAAATGTGAATCTAAATAATGGCAGAGAAATTTCTTAGTACGATAAATACAAAGTTTATAGAACTAATAGGTTGCTTCACACGTGACGTCATTGACTTAACCAATGATGTTAGAGAATAAGCAAAAAAAAGATCGAATGTAACAACGTCAGTCCGCCATCTTGATGTGCCCAGACAGAATTGAGGAAATTGGTCTTTACAGAAATATAAATATTAAAATGTTAATTTGGTTAAATATATAGTATTCAAGCAATTAAAAAAAGAGTAAAATCTCAGTTTTACAAGCTGATCACTTTTTACCACTCTCCTAAATTCTGCCTGCGTACATCAAGATGGCAGATTGGCGCTATTACGTTCCGATTCAGGGTTTTCAATTTTGGTCTATCCTGTTCTAATATAGCACATCTACAGCACTATCACTGAATCAAGTTGACTTTCTTATCGTGTCGTCACATAATCAACCAGGCCGGCCGAGTGGTGGCCGAACGGTCTGCGGCGTTAGGCCATCGGCTCGAAGGTCCCGGGTTCGAATTCCGGCAGGGGCATGGGTGTGGATTTTAACAGCTAAAGGTGAATCGTGACGGGCCGAAGTCCAAAGTTACTACACGGGCCCATATGAAAATCAAGTTTACCAAGTTTTTACATAATCAACCAGATAGAAATAGGATAAACAACGATATCTTGTGGATTTTCTGAGAATTATCAGAGCTTAATTGAAGACCAAAATGCAGTAGACAATGTTTTTTTCTTAATCAGGAAATATCACGAACTTACCTATATCACGAAAATATATGACGAAAATATCTCTTTCGTTGCAATATTGTTGGAAATTGAAAATTTTCTGATTTTCGTAAATTACGTTCATCAAATTTAGTACCAGAGTGTCCTTGGTACTCCTGGGCATCTTGGGAAGATGAAGGCGGTCAAGCGTGGAACTGACCACCCCACCTCACTTCGTACCGTAGGTCAAGAAAATGTGGAGCGCTACCTCCACATCCCCCATGCGCCGTTCACGGCGCGTGCGTATCGCACAGGGAATAACTTTACCTTTTACCTTACGTTGAATGCAGTTAGTTGTTTGAGTTATTTCAGGAAGGTGCTGAAATTTTTAAAGAATATAGTCTACCTATCTTGTAAATAAAACTTTAGGATGTCATCTCCATCTGATGAAATCAGTTCACCTTCCACAGAGATCTTTGGTTCGTAAACCTGCGTGCCAGAAATATAGCAAGCACCAAATTGCATTTCGCTGTCTTTCTTTCTCTCTCTCTCTCTCTCTCTCTCACACACACACAGGGAGAGAGAGAGAGAGAGAGAGATTAAAACACTAGTGTCCTCCTTTCTTATTTAGTAGATTATATGAGTTTCACTTTATCAATCGTGCTGTAAATAAAAGTTTATTGTGTTGTGTACTGACCTTTTTTCGGAGCTGTTACATTGGCTCCAATTTAAACATACCTTTTAACAACTTAGCCTAATCTACACAACTTTTAGTGCAACTGTCAATAAGCCATTATCAAGTACGTATCATGGATAAATGCAGCTGCAATTATCTCTTGTAAGAACGTTCGTTCAGCTTGTAAGACATGTATATGATCTTTTGAAGAAGATGGTAGGTATTGGAAGCATGATTAAAAATTCTGATAATTTACAGCAAGATGTTTATATGAGTAGTAGCTGTAAGTTGAAGGGTTGTAATATTCTGGTTCATGTTTTATTGGTCTGCATGTGCAGGAAGTCAGTCTAGCAGAAGTTGGCGTTTAATACAATAAGAAAAACCGAATAGGGATAAGAAACAAGAACCTTGCTTAATCATTGGTATACGGATAAATTCTTATGGTCTTGAAGCTGTCAGGCAAGGGTAATCTGAAGGAAAAATGTAATTAGACTACTTTTCCTACGCGATCAAATTAGATTGATCCCTACGCAATCAGAAAAGATTTATAGCTTCACTACAGCACAATTTGACCTTGCTTGTATTACGTAGTTCATTTATATGATATTGACAGCACGCCTAGCTCTTATATAGTATTTCATATAGACAGTATTTGAGAAAATGTTGTTCATAAAATAATATGTAAATTAATCAGATAAAAAAATAATTTTTGAAAAATGAAAACGTTCGTAGTTTTGAGGTATTCAGTTATTGGGAAGGATTGTCACAATTCCTCTACAAATAATGACGTAAGCCTGGCTTAGCGAATCTGATGCAAAATGGAAATGTTGTGTTGTGAAGTTGTTGAAAACGACCTTTTGAATGAACTGTAATGTGCGACTTTTTAATAAATTACCGGTAAGTAATATTTAAGAAATTAGTGCTAGGTTGATAGCACTAAGTCCCAAGTAATGATGAACTAACCCAAATACAATACCTTACTTCCTAGCGGCCATAGTTAAGTTGGTAAAGCGTTGACTTAACAATCGGATGGTCTTGGAAACGATCCCGGTCGTCGCTCATCATGACTTGGGTTTCTCCTGTTTTTCACTGTCATACCAAGTCTTTCCAAGATTTTGCCTTAGCCACAACTTGCCGGGATCCACTTACTTCCTAGCTGACCCCTTACCGCATCCTTTCTGCTACTCTATGGCCTTGAACCACAGATCCCAAAAGGCCATAAATAAGTTCAGTTCTGAAGCTGGCCGGTCTTTTTCACCAGATTAACTTATTAAAGCCGTGTTTATAGGAACTCCGGCTTTATTTGTGCTTTTTTGTTTTATTTAATGGATGATTATTCATTTACCGTTGTAAATAAATAAACGTCGTTTTCCTCAAAGCCCACTTGAAGATTATATTTGTGAGTAGTAACTTCTAGAACGTGATAGCTCCTTACGAAAGTTATTCATCCTTTGTGTTCCTGGGTGTTTTCGACTTACTTCTTCGCTTACCGTTGTCTTGCTTTCCGAGAACCGTATACTTTTCCCTGAGAAATTACATACTCTTGGCATTTTTAAACATCTAATTAGTTTGGTATGATTTTTCGAAACGTATTGACATCCGCCTCCCGTTATTTTTAATTCTGGGGTTTAAAATCCGTATTTTCTCTCCACTATTCATTAAAACATCTTTTCGTGCAAAACTTTCCACTTTTCCAGAAGATTTAACAACCATTCTTAAAGACAGTGACAAAATGTTACGCAGAAACAACTTGAACATGTTTCTTAAAGTATTGCTTCAGAGAGAACTTGCACGACGATTTCTGGCAACACTTTTCATCGTTCTTTTATTGCTTCCACTTGTAAATTTATTTCCTTTTATCTCCTTTTCTCCATTTCGTTTCGTTTTTGTTTTCTTTTCTTTAAATAGCTAAGCGGCTGTTGGCCTGGCGTGTTATTACACAAAATAAGCTTCCTGTGTCCTCTGATTATCCCCATTATGTTCAATTTCGCTGAAGCGTGACTTTGCAATTTTAGTTATTATTGCCATTTTGTTCTTTTGTTCGTCATCTTTCTTTTTCTTTTACTTTTTTTCATGGATTTCACTACCTTCTACTTCATTCATTTTTTTAGATTTTATTTTTGAAAATGCAGTTAATAGTGATTACTGGAGGAATCAACTTAAATTCCGATCCTCTGCCTTTTCCATTGACCTCTACCTGAAACAATACTGGACTGATCAATGTCATTAATAAGTTAATGAATATATGAAGCCAGGGAATGGAGGGACAATATCGATCTTCCATTTTCAGTTTAATCCAATATGGACCAACTTTTCAGTTTTAATTAAGTTTTTACGCTTGTTATCGCTGTGTGACCCTTTTTTAAATGTACATCGTAATTCTTATAAATAACGTAAATATTATTCACAAGATGTTTTAATGAATGCACTATTATGCACTGATCAGTACGTGCATAACTCAAGAGTTAAGACATAAATTAAGAAACGAGCCGCAGAGCGACAACAAAAGTAAGAAAACTTAGTTAGAACTGAAAGTTTGGTTTATTTTGGATTAAACGAAAAATGGACGAACGAAGTTAAATGTTTGCTCTGGCGTTTACCTGTCGATACTAATCGATCACTCCAGTTTGGTTACGTATAGCTCATGGCTATTTCAGAAGGGTTTTAGAGGTACCTCCGATTTTGAGGCCAAGGCTGGGGGTAGATTTAATTTTGTTTTGTTTGTTCTTCTGTAGGTCCTCACGTACACAGGCTCCCCACACAAGGAAACATCGTTGGACTCATATCCACGTGGTCCCGGGTTCAATCTCGGCTGGAGTCCCACTTTTCGGCGTCTACCCAGCGCCGTTAGGCAAACCGAGGAGTCACATGAATAAAGACGTGACGGCCACACTCGGTCTAGAAAGCCCCTGATACGCTTGTTCGTGGTCAGGTCCGCGCAGTGCTGACCACAAAGCCGTCACTCAAGTGGATGCAGTTCCATCAACCGCGGACAGATGGCGTTGTTGCAGGCTCAGGACCTTTCGGCCTGTCACGCCAGTGGTTATTTTTAAGGAATCGTTTCAAGACATTTTCGAAAATATTTTGTGAATCATACACGTTATATTTCCAGGCATATTCATTCAAACAATCATAATATTAGATACAAGGATATTTCTAAATGCTTTAAGAATATTTTTTCTAATGAAACGTATACGATTAAAAACACATTTTGAGAAATGTATAAATACTACTTTCTTAATGCACATAGAATTGATTTTTAAAATGTATCTTAAAGTAATAGCCTGCTGTGTGAGTTACGTAGGAATATGCACAGAACGATAATACTTCCAGAATGTTTACAAAACACACTAAAATTATTTGCTATTGTGCGAATCATCGAGCTCTACGTAATACTGAAGTGTCGAAAGATAGACGCCAGAGCAAATACTTAAATTCGTTTATCCACTACCAGTCTGATGTAATCCAATGTGGATCAAATTTTCAGTTCTAACTCAGTTTTATTAGCTTCACACGACTGTTCTCTTGATTTAAGTCGTAATTCCTAAGTAATTCATATAATAGTATACCGTACACTGCATATAATAAAAAATACTGCAAATAATATTTAAGTTTTTTTGCAAGAGTTAAGACATAAATAGAAAAACGGGTCGTACAGCGATATCAAGTGCAAAAAACTGTTTTAGAATATAAAATGTGTTCCATATTGGCTGAGATTTGAAGTGGACAAACGAGTTTAAGTGTCCACTCCGCTCCCTGGCTTCATATATTCATGACATTTTCAATGGCAGCGGTCAGTCCAGTATCGCTTTAAGATAGAGGTCATTGGTGCGGATTAATGTCTTAATGAAATCAGGTGTACAGAGAAACTATTTTCAAACCGTGCTAGTGGTTTGCACAGGGTCAGGGCACGGTCAAAATTAAGAGTTGCTAAAGGGTTTTAGCAAGTACCCATATTAGAGCAAGTACCCATATCCATTTGTTTTGTTGTTAATATTAGTGAAATGAAAACATAAATTAGGGAAAACGTTTCTTATCTTTTCCATCGCTGAAGTGTCTACCTGAGGAAAGTCTTTTAGGCAAAATTGCTATCTACAATCTGTTATCAGAAATAACTTTCTTGGTTGATATATTGCTCAAGTCCTAGTTCTGATGCTTTATTTATGACCAAAAAGTGTGATAGATCTACGAATCATCTGTTTGTGTGGATCTTTGAATCTGAATGAGGTGATTGCTTTCTCTAGTAAAAGGCAACATCAGCCCTTATATAGAAGAGCACCTTCTTCAGATTCAAGCAGATAAGAGGAGCAGGGTGAAAGTAGCCAAGTTCCGCCAGACATAATTATTTTTTTTTTCGTTCCAAGAAATAGTGAAGGGCCAAATTAACCGAAACGAAAGACAGAAGCAAAGTTCATTAAAAAATTAATAATAATTAAAATAGGTCATTACACCTGAAGGGTTCCCATTACATATTTTTAAATATTTCTCTTTCTTCCTGGATGAAACTTTCGCAGTAAGTGTCAAGAAAAAAAAATCTCATAAACGTTTTATTATTATCATCAGCCGGAGAACTGAATTACGTGCAGCTTTTCTTAAAGGCAACCTTATATTATCTTTAATTTAAAACACTAGCTAATTATTTTTGGGATGCACAACTTTTCAAAGCAACTTTAATCTCTTTCAGTTGGTTTCCAATAAAATCCCATTTCAGTTTTGTCAAATATAAGTTTAATGGCATATTACTAATCAAACACTTTCAGGATATTCATTGCGTATTTATTTGACAATCGTTTCGTTTTCCCTTTCTGCTAACATCGTCAGAGAATCCTTTCTATCCGGAAATAATTTTATTAGTTATTAATGGCAGCGATACGTCATGAAAGTCTTAAATACGTGTTAACTTTGAGATCTATATTTTCATCAAATATGTGTAATGAAGTTGTTGGTGTTGTACTGGAGTGTACGATGTTGGAAACAACATATTGAAATAAAATTATTATTATTATTTAATAATTATATTCTTAAATATAACTATTTATTATTTTTATAAATGATATTTCTTTAAATTTGGTTTGTAATGCTCTACTCTGTGCTGATGATGTAACAATATTTAAATGTATTAAAACTATTGAAGACCATTTATTTTTACAAAATGATTTAGATAGTATTTTAATATGGTTTATTGAAAATCATTTACCATTAAATTTGAAGAAAACAATAAGTATCCTATTTTAGAAGGAAAACAAATGTCATATTATCCTCATAAAATTGGGGATCATTAACTTGAGATCTGTAATGAAGCATTTAATATACATATTGATAGTAAGTAAAATTGTACTAAATATATTGAAACCATCATATCAAAGGCTCGTAGGAATCTAGGAATTCTTAAATGTATTTGTTGTGATATTAAGAATTCTTAAAATATTGTAAGTTAATTGTTGTGCTTTAGTTAGAAGTTATCTTGAATATGCAAGTGTAATACATAAATATTTAACAGAGTGACTTTCAGTTCGGACAGTCGTCCCCCCGTGAGCTCTATCCTGGTGGAGTCTCTCAATTAACTCATCATCTTGATGCCAACTTCGAATCTATTTGAAGAAAGAATTACGGAACACAGCCAGCCCTAAGTAACAATACTGGAGTAATCAGCTAATGTCAAAAGATAGAACCTGATCGTCCACTTCCAATCCAATCCAATATGAATAAAATTTTCAGTTCTAATATTTTTGTTTGTTACCGTTTTTATAATTTATGTCTTAATTCTAGAGTTATTCAAGTACCGAATTGTGCATATAATAGTAAATAATTTAAATAACATTTTCGTTTTTTGCAAGAATTAAAAAACAATCTGTACAGCGGAGACAAACGTAGAAAAAATTGGTGAGAACTGAAATTTTGGTCCATATTGGTTTAGTCTGGAAGTGAACGATCGAGATTAATTTAACTGGCCTCTCCGATCCCTGGATTCATATATTCATAAATTTTTTAATGACATCAATCAGTCCAGTATCGCATTTAGATAAAGATCAATGAAACCAAATAAAGTGACTATGGGAAATCTTCATATTAACAACGCGAAACCGCAGAATAAGAGTGTCGCATCATAATAGCAAATACGATCGGAATTGTAATATGCCAAATTCTATTTTTTTTTCTATTCCTGTCAAAAACATTCTTATATTATCATATCTATTATGATAAATGTTTTAGGAACGATTAGTGGAGGCTAGGAAGGTGAGGTTCGGTTCTTTTCTTTTTATTATTCCCGATAGGACGCCACCATTTTAAACGTCTTACGATCGTATTTACTATCATGATCAGCGTGTAGAATAAGTAGTGCTACTCCATATACTATCAATATTATAAAAAAAAGAAGAAATCGTGCTCCCGTCTGACGATACTGCACGGTTTATGTAGAGTAAGACTACCTGACATTCTCGAGAAATACTATTGGCTTGAAACAAAGTTGATTCTGTTTGGCTTTTATATCAGAGGAATATTTTCTATGTGGCATTTATTGAAATGTTTCGTAAAATATGTTGCAACAAAAACAATTTTATTTCGCAGAATAACATAACATTAAACATGTATAGTTGTCTGTTATTAATTTTCAATATAAGAGGAATCATTTATGGTGAAATACTTCTTGCATCATGACGGCAAGATTGCTGTAGTACGAAAATACAATATACGGCGACTGTCTAGACGCTTCTTCATTTTCTTTTTACAATAATACCAACCAAGAACAAATATTGATTACGAAATTGTTCGTTCTTTTATGTTTTCTCAAAACTTTCACTGCTCTATCAATTATAATTGCATGATAATGCCTAACATTTCAATTTTCTGCCGAATGACCGATTAGTTTGTTTCTAGGTGTCCTTATCTTAAGAGATTCTGCAGTGTTACAGGATCAACGGTACGAACTGTTGCAGACTCCGGCTGCACACACAGGTATCGCTAGTATCGCAGTTGTATGCGAAGATGTAGATGCTAATTTTCTTACTGTTCATGGATCTAAATACGGGAGACGGATATATTTCTAGCGACCCGAAAGTGAAGCCAGCACAATCCATGAGTACCTGGCAAGTGTAATTGATTTAAAAAAAAACAACTGAACATAATGTTCCGTACAATACCATATTTAAATATTCCAATCTTCCTCCTCTCTTCCTTAGGAGGAAGATTCTTTGCTCCCACACACCGAGGCATAGGCCAACCAATAAGACGCAAGTAAATTCCAATTCACCAGGCAAGATTAATCGAAAACCGGCGTCAAGTTGACCCAGCTTAATTGTATTGGGCCAGTCAATCCGTCTACCGTATCCATGTGCAGTGTTGAATGAAAGTCACATAATAAGCTAAGACCATAGATCTCTACGTAACCAAATTTTAGGGATCGGGTAGTGTTGAAAGATAGACACTAGAGCAAACATTTAACCTCGATCGTCCACTTCCAGTCAAATCCAATATGGATCAAATTTTGAGATATTACTAAATTTCTTACGCTTGTTATCGTTGTGCGGACCGATTTTTCATTTATGCCTTAATTCTTGGGCTTCCCAAGTACCGAACTGTGCATAAATGCTCTAAATAATATTTACAGTAAGTTTTTTGCAAGAATTAAGACATAAATAAAAAAAAACGGGCCAAACACTGATAACAAGCGTAACAAAAACAAAGTTAGAACTGAAAATTTAGTCCACATAGGATTAGACTGGAAAAACGAGATTAACTGTTCAATCCCGGTTTCATATAATAATTAAATATTTAATAGCATCGATCAGTCCAGTATCGTTTTTAGATACATGCCAATGGCCGAGACACCATATAAGACTGTCAAACCATCTTTTAGGTATTCTGGATAGACGAACAAAGAAGTTTAGAATTATGCCAGCCTTAGAATACAATAAAATATACACTATTTGTTCAGTGTATCGTAGTGCGATTTTGCGTCAGACATGAGCATGAACAAAATTCTGTTGATTAGGAGACGACCAATGTTTTATACCGGAACTGAAGTTGATTATAGGAACAAATGCAAAAATCTAATCCATTTTATTTTATTTACCGTACTGTTTCATCTGTGATCTTTGTTCTAGATATTTCAAGGTCATAAAAAGACTTTTTAGTAGGTAATGATCGAAACGTGGGCATGTTAAAAATGAGACTGTATCGGAAAAACAAGCACGAAGAACATTGAAGCTACAAATATACAACATAGATTGGTATTCCCTTTCTTTGTTTGAAAATTACACGTCGTGTAATAATAATTTTGTTACTTCATTCAAACAAATATTATTAGCTGTTTGTTTATTTTTAGAACAACACCAACTTTATTGCATAGATGTTTCGTGCTATCCCATTCTTTCTGTCTTCTTAGTTTTTAATAAATAAGACATGTTTTTTGTTGATGTTCCTTTTTCATTTTTTGCAGCACAAATCGTGTTATCATTCACAGATTACAAAATCTTTCGTGCAAGTCGTCTTTTTCTTTTTTCTTCTCGAATAATCGAAGGTCGATGTTCAAGCTCTATAGAAACCTGGAGGTTGTACTCATTGGGGAATAGGCTTCAGTCAAATCACGACATAAACTTGCATTTTTTTTTATCCTAACTTCCTCTTCCTTCTTGTTTTCTTTTTTCCTCTTCTTTTGCTGTTGATCGTTGACTACCTATCTACCATTTCTGAACTCGTAGTTCATGTTGTAAGCTTTTTACTCCCTTCTCCCATTTTCGGGGAAATAGCGTGTTAAACGCAAGTTATAACTAAAAAAAATTCTGAGCTGCTGCAGAAAGGAAACTATGCGTCTTCCTTCAGGCTTTTTTTTAAATAGCAGGTGAGCCTAAGAAAGGAACCCATCACATCGTTCGCGCGCAATTCGCTTCTTTTATAAAAGGCATATTGAGTATGATGGTGTCCTCTTTTTCTCTTCCAACCAACCTTTGGCAAGTACGTAGGTATATGATATGGCTGCCTTCTTTTAATCTTCTTTAAATACCTACGGGGAGAAAGAAAAAAATAGTCAAGAACAAGTTCAAAAAGTGGCACAAAGCGGCGTCCAAACCAACAACGATCCGATGCAGGTCACTGTAAAAAATTCCTATACACTGGCTCTGAAGTCAGATCCTTGATATTGGCTATTTCAATGCACATCTCATAAAGAAGCAAACTTTTTTTTATATAGAAAAACAACCTCATTTCTTCTATTGTGTACGCTGATTGAAGAGTGAACAGTATTTATTCTCACCAAAACACAAAGAACTTTATAAACAAAGTGATTTTTCCACTGTAGTTAAATTTAGAGAACTAGAGTAAATAAATAAAAAAAAACATTTTAAGAGAAAGAAAATAATTGACGTTAAATTCATCTAATTAAAAGAAAAAAGAAATATTTTCTAAAATAATATAGTCAGCTCTAAAAGTATATTACTAGTTTCTAAATGCATTAAAGTATAATGATAGAGTAGTATTACTATTTTAAAAGTATTATGGTCATAGAGTTAGGAATATAAATAGAGGGAACCTTAGGATGTTTTGTTGGAGAGGAAAATGAAGCCAAGAGACGGAACGGACGAGGCATTTCGGCCATCTTGTGTGGCCCCATATTCAGAGACACTCTTTTCCGCGTATTGCTTCTCTCAGGTTGCACTCATCCTCTATCGAAAAAGGCAATCCTCACATTACTCGGTATAGAGGGATTCTAATGGGGGCCACACAAGATGGCTGCCGATGAACCGAATTTGGCTTCATGTGACGTCATGTATGTTCTCTCTATTTTCTTCCTAATTCTATGATTATGGTAGTTTCAAGTTCTGGAATTATTTCCTAAAACTCGAGTAGGTTTTAAAAGTACAATAGCATTTAAAAATAAAATGAGATTGCAATTTTTACCGGGAACTTACAACATTCCGGCAAAACTAATTAAAGCGAGAGGAACTGCACTACTGAAGGACCTACATAAATTTTGAAATGCTATATGGAGAAAGGAGGAGCTTTTAAAAAAATGGAAAACATCGGTAATAGTTCCGGTTTATGAAAAAGGTGACAAGTCTGACATAACAATTACTGCGGATTCTTTTTTTTACTCTCAACATGTTACGAAATGTTGAGTAATATCCTGGTAACACGCCTAAGGCTGTATACGTAGACGAAATAATTTGAGATCATCAATGTGGATTTAGTAGAAATGGTTCTATGTTGGACCAGATTTTGCCTTGAGATAAATATTATAAAAAGAAAATGTAAAAGAATGGAACAGTTCACCAGTTGATCATTGATTTGAAGAAAGTATACAATTATATCAAAAGGGGAAAACTTTAATATCCTGGTACGATTTGGAATTCCGAGAAGAAGAAGAAAGAAAGGAAGAAAGAAAAACTCGTTCAGCTAGTATAGATGTTTCAGCGACACCATAAGCAGAATCCGTACTGGTAATAGTTTCTAGATTTGCAGCCATGGAGTTAGGAAGAAAATAGAGAGAACATATATGACGTCACATGAAGCCAAATTACAGTTCATCGGCAGCCATCTTGTGTGGCCCCATTAGAGTCCCTCTATATCGAGTACTGTGAGGATTAACTTTTTCGATTGGAGGATGAGTGCATATCAGAGAGGCAATACTCGGAAAAGACTCTAAATATGGGGCCAGTCAATATGGCCGACAAAAGATGAAGAAAATAGAAACACAACAGTTAGGAATGAGATCATAGACATTAAATATTTGGGAGCGTATGTAACAAGAAAAAAAGCGAGATCTTGGAAGAAATAAAAAGTCGCTTAGTATCAATCAACGCATTCAGTCGATAAGCTCCTAACCTCGCGATTAATCTCAAGCAATTGGAAATATATAGAACGGTTATTTAGCCGGTAATTCTTTATGGTTCCGAAAGTTGGAGTACGAATCTTCTAAAGGAACATAAATTACAACTGTTTGAAATTAAAGTTTGGAGACAGATTTACGGGGCGAAATGACCGCTGAATGGAGAAGACTACATAATGAACTGCACAGAATGTATTAATTGTAAGAATAATGAAATCACGACGGCTAAGATGGACCCGGATGGAGGAAAATCGAAGATTATATTCCATCTTGGTTGGTAAACTAGAGGTAAGGAGGTCGTTGGGAAGACCAAGATATCGTTAAGAGGACCATATTATAGGCGATCTTGAAGATGTAAGTGTTCATGTTAAAAAAAACTAGCTTGATCTTCTCCTGGATAGAAGCCAATGAAGAACGTTACTTACTGAGGCGATGAACTTTCGAGTTCCGTGAGCCATAGAGTTAATTAGTTGTTTACCATTCAGTGTTGTTTAAAATTCTTTATTTGCTCCTACAGCAGTTTAACAATGTTGCTAAATCCTATAGCCTGGTAGTTTTTAAAACAGAGAAAAGCTGTGCATAGTGGAAGATAGAACAAAAGGATGACTTTTTCGAACACTAACTTGATTAATTTATTATTATTATTTTGATTCATATAATTTATGTCTATATTTATTGTAAATTTCATGACAAGATATGAAATACTGTACACTGTTTTATCATTTGCATATTTTGTTCCTTAACAGTGGAGACTTCTATTCAGTTCTCTGAGGTGCACTCATCAAATTGAGTTCTAGAGTGTCCTTAGTACTCCTGAGCATTGGGAAAATAAAGGCGGTCGAAAGTGGGACTGACCAGCTCACTTCATTTCATGTTGTAGGTCGTGAATGTGTGAAGCACTACTTCCATATCCGTTAATCAAATATTGATATCACCTTTTGTTTTACCTATGTATCTATTATTGCGTTGGCTTGCTTAACTTTATATACGCTGAGATAAAAAGGAAAACGCAAGCTCGGGATGAATGACGAGACTTAGTTTGCTTTAAAGGACCTGCCAATTTCAGCAGAACACTTATGGTGACGATGATTCCTAAGTACTAATTTACAGAGTAAGATAAACTAAATAATGAATCTTAATAGAGTAATATTTAAACACTATTTCCAAATATTTGTAGGGGGAATCCCCTATATTCAAATGCATCTATTATTATAGATTTCTGTATTTGGTGTTATTTACTTTTGATATTTTCTTGCATTAATCTTTTCGTAATTCCATACCATTTCATCAAGATATTAAAATGTTCCATTTTGAACGGTATACTTCCTAAAGTATATCACATGTCCAAATTCACAAAAATACATACAGAACATAAAGCTACTGCCTGTGCGATATGCACACGCCGTGAACGGTGCATGGGGGATATGGAGGTAACACACTGGACCAACGGCACGAAATGAAATGGAATGGTCAGTCCCACACTCGGCCGCCTTTACCTCCCAAGGTGCAAAGCAATACCAAGGACACTGTGGTACTCAATTCGATATCAGGCTGAGTGCACCTCAGAGCGCTAGGCATGGGAACGCTGAGAGAAAAGTCTCGAGTGTCCTGGCCAGGATTTGAAGCCGGGCCGCCCGATTCGTTGTCAGACACGCTACCGCCTGAGCCACGGCGACTCCATATACAGAACACAAATACCGGAAATCGGCTGGAGTCTTATTAGATGCCTGAAGGTCATAAATAATTTCAAATTTAAAATAAATACCGGAAAGAAAAATTTCAAGACTTGAGATAGGAGAAACTAGTTATCCAGTTTTTCTCTACCTGCTTCGGCAGTGACGCTAGCCTGCGTCAAAGACAGACGAACAAATTGAAATTAAAAGACGATCAATTTTTTTCCGGGGGGAAGGGCTCTAGAAAGCAATAACCGTATTTTGTATTTCTTCTAAAATGTAGCAATAACATCAACATAGGGAAGCGGGTAAGGAGAGTTCTACGTTTTCATTCAACGCATGAGTGGTCACCTAGAGACGAAAAAAATGAAGAAAATAAAACAAAAAATAACTGACGAGAGCAATTGTCATCGTATTCCCTTAATTTAAAAGCATATAAGTTGTTTCAATATTTAATTTACTAAAAAATCTTGTCTAGCACGCTTCGGTTGCCTGGAAGGTGTTAACTTTTTTTTATAACTAAGAAATATAAAACAGCTTCTGATGGAAAGAACGTCCTCTTCGTTTTTCTTCTGTCTGAGTGGACTGACACTTCTCGACAAGATGCTCCTCGCACTTTATATTAACCGCGTTCCCAATTAAATTACATCCTTTCAATGTGCCGTGTGTGAATAGGCTTGCTTCCATTTGGGTTATAAAAGCTACACAACCATATAAAAAAAGTTTTCTTCTTTAATTAGTAAACTGAAAATTAATGTACATATTTGATGCTTTTTTTTTCTTTTTATACACTGTAAAAAAAATCTGATTAAAGACTCTTCAATATACATTATTTCAAGCATGTTTCTGCTTACTAGGTTCTTTTAATAAGTTTCAAACAAAGACTAAAACGTCTGCTATCTTGCACAAATATGGTTTTATTTATCCAGTTTTGAGGCCACAGTGGCTCGCTTGGTAGAGCTCTCACCTCTGGTGCTAAGGATCGTCGGATCGATCCCTGCTCATGCCATGTGAGCTTGTTTTGGACAAACACAAACAGCTTGTGGTGGAGCTTGTGCGTGGGTTTTCTAGGGGTGTTTCTGTTTCCTCCCACTGTCTTTATTCCACCAATTCATCCCGTCATCATTCATACGGCCTGAGCCATACTTGCCTAAAGGCCTTAAAATAAAATGAAATTCAAATTCATTCAGTTTTGTAAGCAGTGATTACGTCATAGCTCAGGAAATTCTCAATTTGGAAATCAAACCTCTTAATATTATTGAGTTGTTTGAAGTTGATATTCTTTAGAATTTTAGGAGATTCCCAATAGACCGTGCTATAGCTTTATGTTTTCCAGCATAGGTGTACCTTTGGATCAGACCTCGCTAAACACCAACCTTGACTTCGCTTAATCTCACCATGAGACTTGAACTTCGAGCTCACTGAATGTCAATCTTATGATGGAACTTCAGCCTCAAAATCACTCAAACTGAAAGTCACGATAAAACTTCTTCCTGAAAATAAAATTTAAACCTCGAATTCACAACCTCAAAGTCTCAATGGAACTTCAAACTCGACCTCTCGAGGTGAGACGAGGCCGAGGGTTAGCTTCGTGAGATTCAGTACCTATGTTTTCCAGGAGAGCCAAATAAAAATCAGTTTTACCAGAAGTGACTTGAACGGCGGACAAGCAAGTGTATACCTTAATGACTTATAAGGCCAGCTTTAAAAAAAAAAAAAAAAAACGACTTAGGTAATCTTCAAATTTGCACCCTTAATATTGAAAATAAAAGTTTACATAATGATTTTCAAAATATTAGATACTAATAATGTCCAAATAAATTAATAAAATGTGAATGGAAGACAAATGCAACAGAGAATTTTCAAAACGAAAGTTATTTGCTAATTACGTTGGTTATGTACAACAAATGTAAAATACCTTTCATATTCTGAAGGTATCTTTTGCTCGTCTAGTAGGAACCAAGCAGAGCAGTGACAGGAAAGTGAAAAACTTCGGCTTTGGCCAAAGAAACAAGAAAGGAGAGAAGTTAGTGGAATTCTCAGAAGCGAACAGAGTGTTCATTTCCAATACATTTTTCAGAAAAACGTCCCAGAGCAAGTGGACACGGAAAGCCCCAAATTTGACTAGAAACGAAATAGACTACGTTTTATCGAATAACAGGGAAATTCTGCAAGACGTGTCTGTTCTGAATAGCTTCAAAATCTCGAGTGATCATAGGATGGTGAGATGTAAGCTGAAACTAAATACTAGGCTCGAGAGAAAGAAGCTTATCAGAAGAAAACCGCCACTCTCAGATCTGGAAAATCTTGGAAAACAGACATTCGAGATAGAACTAAGCAACAGATTGAGCACCTTGGAAGAGTTAGAGGATGAAGAAGACATCAATAACAGAGAAATAAAATACTGGCTGAGATAATAAAGACAGCCAAGGAAATAGCAGGCACCAGAAAGAAAAAGGAGAGCAACATTTCAGAAGAAACTAAACTTTTGATGAAGAAAAGAAGGGAAATGAAAGACGAGGAAAATTACGTGGAGAGGATTGAGTACATAGAAGTAAATAAAACTGTAAGGAATAAAATAAGAGAGGATGTACGAAGATACAACCAAAATCTTGTTAGAAATACAATCGAGGAAAACAGGAACCTGAAGAAAATCGAACAGCATTCTATTGTTCTATGGTATTAAGTTAACCAACTGCGATAGCACAATGCAATAAATCCGTATCGTTTACATTCTTTTCATTAGTTGACAATGGTTCGTGGTATCCTCCAATCTTGCAACGTTAATTTAACTCATTTCTCGACGTCATACAGCGACCTCAGTCAGTGACAATACCAATACAATATTCAATTCTTTATATTTCTATATTTTAACAGCATATTTTGTTTTTTTTTTAATATGGACTTCTTTATCCTAAAATAAATACTAGTCTGCAACGATGTTGTGTTGTGATTGGTTGCAGAACACTTCAGGATTTGGGGCACAAATCATTACTCTGAGACAGAGTATACGAACACCGAAATAACTCGAAAAAAATAATAAAAAACTTTTTAAAGACATACTTTTCTTAAACAATTCGTAGTAAAAAAAATGTTTAGGCATGACTAAGAAGAAAAACATGGGGCGCGCCAATTGATGAATTTATAAAGTGACTGTATATGAGAGCGAACCCCATGCATTTCTTTTTAGTCATGCATAGACATTTTTATTTATATATTTTAGTACGAATTGTTTGTACAAAGTATTAAGTAATATTATGTTAACACGCCTTAATGTACTGAAATAATTGAAGACCACCAATGTGGATTTAGAAGAAATAGATCCACGTTGGACCAGATTTTCGCCTTGAGACAAATTTTGGAGAAAAAATGGGAATACAATGTGACTGTTTATTGATTTTAAGAAAGCATATGATTCTATCAAAAGGGAAAAGTTAGACAGTATCCTGATACGATTTGGAATTCCGAAAAAACTGGTTCAACTAGTGAACATGTGTCTGAGCGACCCCATAAGCAGAGTACGGATAAGTAACAATGTCAAATAGTTTCAAGAATCGCAACGAATTGAAACAAGACGATGCGTTATCACCACTATTGTTTAACTTTGCGTTAGAATATGCGATTTTAAAAATTAAAGCTGACAAAAGGGGTCTATCATTGAATGGTTTGAATCAACTGTTCGTATACGCGGATGATGTAGATTTAATAGGGGACGATATAGATGCACTACAAAGCAACACCGATGTCTTAGTAGAAGCGTGCGATGAGATAGGTCTACAGGTAAACATAGATAAAACAAAATACATGATAACAAGCCGAAGCACAGGGAATGAAGGAATTAAAAACATAAGAATTAGGGATGAGGTCATAGAGAAAGTAAACAAATTTAAATACTTGGGAGAATACGTAACAAGGTCACGGAAGAAATAAAAAGTCGCTTAGTATCGGGGAACGCATGTTTCTACTCAGTCCAAAAACTTCTAACATCGCGATTAATATCAAGGAAATTGAAATTAAAAATATACAGAACGGTTATTCTGCCGGTAATACTTTACGGTTGCGAAAGTTGGAGTACGACCCTAGCAGATGAACATAAATTACGTGTATTTGAAAATAAGGTTTTGAGAAAGATATATGGGCCGAAACGGGACGAGATGACTGGAGAGTGGAGGAGACTGCATAATGAAGAACTCCATGGACTGTACGATTCACCAGATGTTGTAAAAATAATGAAATCGCGACAACTAAGGTGGCGGGGGAAAAGGAAGTTTATATTCTATCTTGGTTTGAAAACCGGATAGAAGGAGACCATTAGGAAGACCGAGACGTCGTTGAGAGGACAATATTATAAGAGATCTTCGAAAAGTAGGTGTTCGTGATGAAAACTGGTTTGATGTTGCCCAGGATAGAATCCAATGGCAAACGTTTGTTACTGCGGCGATGAACAGCCATATAGTTAGTACAAATTGCTTAAGAAAACTATGTCTTTAAAAAGTTATTATTATTATTTTTTTCTACTTATAAGCTTACAATAAAGAAACTTTATGTGAAAAATGAGGATGTTAAAGATTTTTTATTTCTTTCGTAAGCAACCCGAAAAGAGTGAGTAAAGGGATAAATTCCTGGGATATTTAAACCGAGCGGCTGTAGTTTAGTTTTTAGGGCGTTGGCTTAGCAATCAGAAGGTCCTGGAAACAATCCCAGTCGCTCCCCATCAGGATGTTTTCCTCAGTCAAACTATGCCCGGGCTGAATGCCTTCCAACATGGTCTCCACTACCATATCTAGGCCTGACCTATAATTGCCTAAAGGGCATAAATAAATTAAAATCCAATTAATAGAACTAGTGCTATCTAACGATATATTTTTAACTGATTTTCTTTAATATCACAGAATATTGATTTATTATAATGGAATATAATTATTTTATTAATTGTTTTTATGGACAAGGGATGTCGGTAAATTAAGATTAAGCGCGTTTCTTACTATTTTATCAGTCAAGAACAATTGTTTTCTAGTTCTAGTTGCCATCATTTATTTTTATTTAACAATTGCAAGATGGTAAAGTTTCTGAGTTAAGCTAATGAGAGAACAGTTTAACATAATACACAATAAACGTAGGATCACATGAAAGAAAAACCGTTATAAAATAACTAATAGATCAATGAAGGGTTGTATTCAATTACATACAACTCAATCACGTTTTGTACCGTAAAAAGTCCATATGGAGTGATAGGAATCTGTGGCTGAAAGGCTTTATATGTCGGAGGAACTACGTCCTTGACTTGAGTGCTCTCTTAAATAACCAAGGATGGGAAAGAGATTGCCAGACGTGCACTGTAGGTACCTACCTCACATGTATCTAGTGAGACAAGGTAACAGGATGGCCGGCGTTAGCGGGACTCAAACTAGCGCTGGCTTCCATTATCGACTAGTTCCATTACCTGTTGTTCCAAAACGATTAATAGAATACGAATAATGAATTCATCCGATTGACTTTGAAATGGATAACATAATGTTTAGCCAAATATTATACAGGGTGAGTAAAAAAATAATGGTCATGGCACGGAAGAGTGAATTCCTCCTACTGAAACAAGTAAAGAAAAGATCATTTAATGAAATGTAGAAACATTTGTAGTTTCAGAACTAAAGACATTCGTCCGTGATGCTACACCCTCACAAAAGGCCTGAACAAATAATGACGTTGGATTAGCAAATCAAAATCAAAGTTGTATCCAAGAAATGTACCTGAACTAAGTTTATTATTGGAGAGTGCCAGGGTTACCAGACGTCCTCCTTTTGTAGGACATATCATCCTCTTTCATCGTGTCCTCCTGTTTCCTAACCTTTTCTAAATATCTTGATATGTCCTCCATTATCTAGCGAACAGATGAAAAACATCCGAATTGGATATATTCGTACTCCTGTGATCCAATTCTTATGTTCGTTACCGAAATATCAAACAAATGGTTCATCATTTGGTAACCACTGTCCATTTTCATTAAATTTTATTGCTTGATATGAAGATACAATAAAAATGTAAAATTTTGTGTAGCTTGCCCTGTAAAAACTGAAATTTGAAAGTAAGAAATTCTTCTGTTCGTCAGTGTTTGTTCATCAGATTTTAAATGAAACACAGCCATATTTGTCTACCAATCTTAGCTTAGTTGTCCTCCACTGGTTAAAAAAAATGATCTGGTAACACTGGAGAATGCAGCTTATAAGTTAGAGGGGATTTTTTTTTTACTTATCTATTGTGTGGTGAGAAGTATATCTACTTGGAATTTAGTTGAATTGTGTTTACCGATCTCTTTGGCAGTTGACTGAGATCAATATAAAATAGAACAGAGGATGCAGGAGGGAACTACAGTAGGACTAGTTTGAAGGTACTATTCCGACATTAGTTTTTTTAGGCTATATACTGAGGGTATATTGAGCAACGACAGCTCTGTGTCAATTAATTGACAATGACATCCTGATGTGCTGAAGCCTCTCAATGCTGTACTCCATCAAATAAACTTTATTAAGATGCAAGTTTTGGGGTTCAATTTTGATTGTGATTGTCTGAACCGACATTACGTCATCATTTTTCAATATATTAAACGACAATACGCATGGTTCAACATTTCTTTAGAGATTTCGACACTTGGTATAATTATTCGAGTAATATTTCGATATAAACAGACATCCGAGTAAACTTGATAGTCCTAGGTCAGTGGTTCGTTCCTATCTGCGTTGGCACTTTTTTTTAGTGACACGTAATTACTGTGATTATGCACGCGAGAATTCTCAGTACTTCTCAGTTGTTTCGAATAATGTTTACGCTAAGTTTGGCGTAGTTAGGTCTAACTGAATGGAAGTAATTTGAATAATTCGTTATTTAAAAAATGGGTTTGTAACATTGAACTACTGCACAATCAAGACAGTTCCGGCGACTCTGAGCTAGTCTATTCAAGAGGTTTCCAACGAAGTTCTAACCACGTCTCTATAGACCTTATGGTTCATGTGATATATTTTTGGGCACACGTTGGTAACACCGTAAACATGTTTTCAGGGGACGGGAACACGATGGTCTCCTTATATAATTGTACAACATGTGAAGAAATAGATTTTTATATTTTGTCCTATCAGAGATATCGGGCTTCCAATACGCATAGAATACGAATGTTTGGATTTTCAAACATTCATAAAAAAATAATTAAGTAACCACATGTCAGCCTTCATATTTTGTATACATTCAATAGAATTTGATGTGTAATAGTGTACAAAAGATCAACGTATATATTCAGTCCGCTCCGTATGAAAAAGCACCCTAAAACAGGAGTTTATGATGTTTTGACAATCACATTTGGATATCATTTTGATCACTTTAGTTACGTTTGAGCCTTATCGTGCAGAGAACTAAAATTATCAAGCAGATTTAAAGGGGAAAAATGTTTTCTGTTTGAATGTCCTATGATAAACCAGTACGGAGATATTACATTTTTTTGTAAACTACTGCAAAAATGGCGGCCATTAATTAATAGATTCGGATAGAAATAAAACAATACACGTTTTGAACTATTCTAATATAAGGATTATTATTATTATTATTATTATTTCGAAAAAGGTCAATTAACGAAGCTGAACGACTGACCTGTAGTTTGTATAAGATCGCGAAAATCTCTGTCTTATCCGTAGTTTGCAACACTGTGGTATGTGTTTTAAGTACGTTGTTTGTCATCACTAGATGATGTAAAATATCCAGTAACACGACGAACTGCCATTTTAAAATTTATACTTAGTTAGCAACACTGACAAACCGGTGACATCGTATTTTCACTCCTGATGTCTACTATGTTGCTAGAAACAAATTTCCGGAAACGGAATTTTCATTCAATGACTCGTTTCTGACTTATTGAGAATTATTCATCTCCTCCCATTACTATAGGCGCCGATTTTGGACTCAAAGTTGGAAACGCTGTATCTCCAAAATTAAGCGAAATTTCCCCCATGTTTAAAGGACCTTTTTTACTTGTTTTGTTGCCAGAAATCACTTCCCGAAAGTTCCGTCCGTTATTCTGAAATACTGTGGATATATGCTTTATTTAACTTATGTGAATTTCGAGGTTTCGCCCCCCCCCCCCCCTAGGTCCGCCCCTTCTTGTCCATCGCACCTTAAATTTTAGTATTCTCCATATCTCACCATCCTCTATCAGATGCACTATGTTTGATTAGGATCTCAGCGACAACTATCGTGACCTTCCCTTGTAAGAAAAAAAACCACCCAAGCCTGAATGATCAGTCAATGGAATCGATCCTAGTACCTTCCGATTTCGAAGATAACGAACTAAGCTCCGACCGCTCGATAAAACCGTATTTGTGTTCATTCTTTTTCAATGTTTTCAACATTATGGTTTACTCATTGAAAAACACTTACCGTGGGAACAAAGACTTTATGTTGGTTCTTATATCTGATATACCGACAAACAGAAAGCAATATCATGTGTATGCACCGTGTAATATATAGGTATTCGAACTTGGCACACTTGTTTCTAACTATTATTTGTGGGATATAGACGATAATGGTGTATATGGTTCAACAATTTCAACCCCGCCTCTTATAATCTTATGTATTGTTCAAAAGAAATAAAAAATGGTAAAAGATAAAACAATCTACAAAATATGTCTTTCTTGGTCAAGGCACAAGGGCGACCTCACGTAAAGGGTGTTGTTCCGTATCTTCCGTTAAAATAGCAGAAAAATATGATTTTAATGGCAAGTTTAGATCTCATGGTTGATTGAACAGAGAGAAAAGACGGGTTAACGTTATATTACTTCTCCCTCTTTTTCGTTATGAGAGGAAAAGAATCAATCCTCAGATTCTGACGACGAAAAGCCAGCTGATTGGAACCACCGTTACGTCACGAGTCCCATAAAGAAATTATAAGAATTTGACACGAAAGAATTTTTTCTTTCAGGAAGAAATCCCTGTTTATTTTTTTAGTTTCTTTTTAGAAAATATATTATCTAAATAATGCAGTGATGTCAAACATTTGGTCAGTGGACCAATGCTTTGGTGGTCTAGCTGTTACGGTCTCGAACTTTGGACTTGGGGAAGCAAGTAGACAGAGATTCCGCCAGGATTTTCAGATTTGGGGGTGTAAAGTCAACACTGGCAGCGTGTAAGTAGAGTTTTGCACTGTTTCTATCGTTTTTAAGTTGGGAGTGCGCTCGAGAATTTGGGGGCTAAAATCCCCGCAAGGGGATCTGGCAGAATCACTGCAATCAGGTTCGAGTCTTGTCACCAGTCATACTAGCCGAGGTTTCCCATCATTTCATCTCAGTTTAACAAGGCGAATATATAGGATATGGGGCATAGAAAAAAGTCTTGGTTGCCTTCTTTGCTCTCGGAAGAGTTTCCACTGAGGGAATAATCCCACTTTCACGTAATATCCTTCGGCCGTAGCTGCATACATTTTAAAGTCATACTCGGGCCTGATTTACCACTAGGTCTGGGCCTAGGGCTCTACTTTTACAGGGGCGGACTTCACAAGGAAAAATTAGAAATCACTATTTCAAATGCTAGAAGAAAAATATTTAGCAAAAACATTCAGAACCTTGTAGGGGGAACGCCAAACACTATCACCTTTTACCTGGGCGATCCCTGGCATAGCTGACTTAGAGTTAGGTTAATTTTCATTAGAAATATGAAATATTATTTACTCTTTGTTTTGCCTTTGTACACAACTGTAATCAATCATTTTAGTTAATGTTACATGTAGGCCGTGAAGGACCGCGGTGGCTCGGTGGTGAGCGCTCACCTCTAGTACGTGGGGTCACCGGTTCGATCCAGGTTCGTGCCATGTGATCTTTAGACAAATACCACGTAGGCTTTGTAGGACCATGTATTTTCTCAGGTTTCTCCCGTTTTCTCCCACTTTCTTCATTCCACCGATTCTCTTATCATCCATTCGGCCTGAGCCAAAGGGCCTTAAATTAAATAAATAAGAAAATATATGGCGTAGCAGTCATCTATACCCGCCTGGCAATGGACAACAAGTACTTTGTGTTAAAGCACTCTGTATGCATAAAGGCGTAATTTACACTAGATTTTTTTATGTGAGGAAAACTCGAAGCCTGTTTTCTTAAGTTTTCGTATCCGCAATGAATAGGTACCGCGCGTTCGAATCGTGCTATCAACCGTCCTAACTATGAGATTTTTCCAGAGTCTTCTCCAATTTCACCAGAAGAACGTCAGGATGATATCTTAACTAAGACACCTGCCACTAGCTCCTATTCCGGTCTGATCCAATTATGGCTAAAGACCATTAAAAAATTCAGAAAAACCTAACCTGCCTTTTATGATAGTAGAAACAAGTTTTAACTTTTTCTTAAACTTGACCTTCAGGAGGTAAATATTAGGGGAGATTGTGTTTCACATTCGAAGAGCTTCCCACGTATTCAATGTAGCAAAATTTATCTTGAAGGTAAATAAATTTATATTTTATGGACAATAATTACTCATGTTCTTTTGTTTAATTTAACGGCGCCCAACGGACAAGTTTGATCCTACACAGTAAAAAATAGCTGTGTTAATTCAACACAATGCGGTGTCCCAGCGTGACTACCACTTTTATGTGTAAAATCAACACAACACAAGGTACTGGGAGAGAAAAAAAAATACGGCTACAGCTAGATTTGAACATGGGTTACTCAGTTAGAAGTCGAGCGTCTTACCGACTTCACTAAATCGTCAAACGGAAAAAAAACACTAGATTGAAACAATATAGAGGATAAAAAAATATTGCTGAACCCCAAACACACACAAAGTTACTCTCACGACTTATGCCATGATTTAAATCACTTTTGCTTTGGTCAATTAGGGATCGCAATCCCCATTCATTGGGAATATGTTCCATTTCTATGAAAGCAAGCGCAGCATTTGACATGTTGTTACGACAAGAAAGCAGTAAAGCTGCTCAAGTGTTTGGCTGTCATCTTTCTTGCTTTCATAGAAATAGAATATTCTCAATGAATGGGAATTCTTGTTCTCAATTGACAAATAGGAAGTGATTAAACCATGGGATAAGTCGTGCAAGTAACTTAGTTTGCTTTGGAGGTTCAGTAAATATATCTGATCCCATACACTATTTAAATCTATAGTGTAGTCGTTTAATTCAAATGCTGTTCACTAAATATCGTTTGCATCTAGTGCCTTTTCTGACTGACGATTTAGCCAAGTTGGTAAGACGTTCGACTTCTAACTGAGCAACCCATATTCAAACCTCACTGCAGTCGTAACTTTCTTTTACACAGTACCGAAATCAACACGATGTGTTCTGTTGATTTAACACACAAAAATGGTAGTCACGCTGGGACACCGCATTGTGCTGAATTAACACAGCTATTTTTTGCAGTGTAAAAATGGGTTGCGTTTCACCTTAAAGTGTTTTTGTCTGAATAAGAATAGCTTGTATTGCCTTCTTGTTCGATGTAATTAACACGACTTCCTCAAGTAGCCTACAGTATTTTAATTAAAATTGCTCATTGTAGGACTAGGTATGTAATACTATTATTTAATTATTAGTATTAACATTGAAATGTATTTTGTAAATAACCACATTAGCAGTTAAATAATTATTAACTCACCATTATTGTTATTATTTAATGGTGAGATAACGCAGGAGAGTAATTTGTCATAATGTGAAGATAGGAAGGGAAAAGGACGTAAGAGGTAGGAGGAGGGAAAGGGAGGCGGTGAGCACTGAAAGTCATGGGACTAGGGCCCCTATACGCATAAATCCGAGCCTGTCTGAAGGCAGCCGAGATACTCAGTTATGATCGGGAGCGGTCACAAGATGAAGTTACTGTATGAGTAATAGTTTTCTACTAACTTTACAATGCTAGTTAATATGTTTAAAATATAAGTGGTCATTACATACCGTACATGAGAAAAATGGATATGTTAAGTCAACACTTTTCGGGGGCCGAGCACGACCACCAATTTTTTGTGTTTTTCCAACCCCCCACCCTCCCACAAAAATGATTTCAGTGATTCCATACAATGGATGAGTTGGTAATGCCGATTTAATACAATGAAGGGGATTAGCAATATAACGGGGTTGAATCACCGAAATTAACACAACAAACAATTTTGATTTAACACCAAAAAGTGATGGTTGCCCTAGGACACAGAAAAGTGTTGAATTAACACAGCCATTTTTTTGCAGTGTACATTAAAGGGAACTATTTTACATTATCTTGTATTAAGTTGCCCATAAAATACAATGATGAAGAAAGAAACCATATTTTCAGAACAATTTAGCAATAGTGCTTATTTCTGATTTGTTTTGGAAAAATAATTTAATACTTCGCGAGACTCACTAAAGTGTACACGAGAAACAACAATACCTAACAATTTTAACTCTTTCGCCAATCAAAGAACAATAATAACTAGGGATGGGTTCACGATACTTTCGATATCAGCGATACTTGCAAAGTACAGGTATCGATCGATACTTCAATGAATGAAGTCGATACTTTCTCGATACTTTGAAATTTTTGACACGAATTATTTTCTCTGAAAATAATCCCGTGGTAGAAGTTAGATCTATAACTTACATCCTAAAGCTTCTTGAATTTGAATTTTATTTATGGCTTTTAGGCATCTATGACTCAGGACAGAGTTAAGTTATAAATTATGGAAAGTAATACACTTACATATGTAAGTGTAGTGTAGAAGAAGGTAACACATTAGGACAGTTAAACGATAGAAAACATTACATTTATATGTCATATTTGATTACATAATTATGTATCATTTGCATTGTCCCACATAGCACAGGATATTTATCCCAGGGATATACTATTTAGATCCACAGTATTGGTACAATGCCCCAGAATATTTGGGATCAAATAAGGATGTACTAGGATATATTTTTTAGAATATTAAAAGGATATTTGGAGTTTCAGGAATATTCTGAGAATATCTGCAAATAATAATTATTGTTCTCGACATATTCGTAAATAAATTTGGGATATCCCTAGGAATATCCTTAGGATATGCGCTCATTCTGGACATTCAGATATTCGTAGAATATTCTACGCACATACCAAGAATATTGTAGATCATCCTTGGGATATTCCAACGTCCCTACGGGGATATTCTTAGCATATTCGTAGATGTACCTGCGCTCTGTGAGGCAGAACAATGTTGAAGAAAGTACCACGTACCGAAGGTCACAAATAAGCATAGAGAAATTCTGGTATCAACCCATCTCTAATTTATATAATACTTTTTAATTGCATACGTATCAATTGCATCGTAAAACAATGTTGAAGAAAGCAGTGTTCCATTTTCCTGGGGAATCCCGGGGATTTTCCTTGGTACGTGAGGATTTCATCCCGGGTTGTTGTTTCCGAATATCACCCCAACTGGGGATAAAATCTTTGTATTTCTGCCCAAACAGGTAGTATTACAGCAGCAACCTTCCCCCTTAGTAATTTATAGCAAATCGAACACTGGAAGAAAGTATCGAGTGCTGAAGGTCAGAAATAAGTACCAGTATCGAGTATCGAGGAATTCTGGTATCGACTCATCTCTAACCTATATATTACTTTTAATTACTTATTAATCATTTTCATTGTAATGATGAAAAAAGTCTGGTATCGACCCAACTCTAATAATAACTTAAAGCTTATTTTCCTACTTTACATATTCTGGAAAGAAATCTTTTTGTTCACAAAACAGTGAGATAAAGTCATGGATGTAAATAGGTAACAGATGAACTGGTAAAATATTATTAAGCTAAGTCAACTTGACGCCAATTTTCGATTAATCTTGACTGGATGTTTGGGATGAACTTCCATCTCTTGTTGGTTTGTCTATGCTTGAGTGTGAAAACATGGTGCTTAGGGCTCATTTTCAAGCCCGCTTGCGTTGCTTGCAATTAGGGTAAGTAACCAATTGAAACAGGCTTTCGTTCAGAAATTTTGCCCCCCCCCCGGGGGGGGCGGGCATTTCAGAGAACCGGGAGAACGTTACATGTACAATTAGCATTACAATAGTATAATAAATAGTAGTACCCCTGGAGAGGTGCCTGAAAGAAACACTGAATTGAAGCACGTGGTGTTTCGTGGGGTAGTTTTATTACGTGTTGTAACAGGTGTTTCAATTGGCTATTCACCCAAATCGCAAGCAACGCAAGCGGGCTTGAAAATGAGTTCTTAAGAAGAAATCGAGGAAGATTTCATTATGTAATTTGAATCGCTTACAACTGCCAGATACTCTAGGTTTGTGCGCATGTGCTGGCGTCGCTAGCAATAGATCCGTTACCTATTTAAATCCATTTATTTAAGTAAGATCACCTTCAAAACAAAGTACATTTTACATGTTCTTTTGTTACTTTGAAAACTAACGTCAGTTTTTATGTTCTTAAAATTAGTTTTTAAGCCTGTCACCAGCAGGCGTTTTCATAACTATCATTTTCGGATGGAAAACATTGTCGCAACATCAAAATAAAGGCTAATTTTCATTAACGCTTGCGTTCTTTGCGATTAGGGTGAGTAGCCAATTGAAACGTGTAACATGTGTTTCAATTGGCTATTTACCCAAATCGCAAGCAACGCAAGCTTTCATGAAAAGCAGCCCTAACACATCTGCAAAGTACCGGAAGTTATTTCATTTTAGGTTTTCAGAGGGTTGTTATTGAGGTAATGAGAAAAGGAGATTGTGAATTACTGATTTATCTTAATAGTCATGTCTGACCTGCAACAGAATATTCTTGTCAAATTTCAGCTTTTTAGGTGACAGGAAGTGCATTTTTGATAGTCGAGGTTGAGGGGTGTTTTGGGGGATCTTACCCTGTCTTTCACTGTTGAATACCTTACAAATGCTTTCCCCTTTTCTCTTGTAACTACCTCGATTAATTATTGAATACAATTGTGAACCTGGTTAAAGAGTTACAATATTATGACGATAATTATGGTAATGATTGATCTACACGGACGCAGATCTGTGATCTGGGCTAGGTGAATTGATAATGGTTTGTCATTGCCTTCCATCGGATGAGAATGACATTTTAAGGAAGGAATCAAAAGTGAGCTCTGATCCATTTGTATTCCCATCACGTATCGAACCCGTAAGGTCTTGCTTATAGAGCCATAAGCGTTATCACTCACCCACCGGGGACATCTTAAATATTATAGCATTCTAATTAAACTTTGTTCCCATCTGAGAGGCAAGAAAGAAAGGTGTTATAATTGTCCTTTTCTTTATAACTTTCACGCGTATGTTACATGTATCAAGTGGCTTCCTATATACACGATGGTTTTTAGTTGTTTTTTCTGGACTTGACTGTGAAAATACCACTTTCTCGCTTCTTAGAAGCTTGATACAGTATATGTGTATCGTGCATATTTATTGCTTGGCATTAGAAAGTTAATAAAAAAAAGCCGAATCAACTGTGAAAGGAGAAATTCAAGCAATGCCATTGCATCTATTTCCTTCCTGTAACTAGGTTATTCATATGCAAATACGGAATTATGAAAGGATCATTGATCATTTGGCGGTTTTCTTCTCTCTCTCTCTCTCTCTCTCTTCTTGTCTGCATGTCCGCTTTCCTGTCTGGCTGTCCCTCTTACAGAATTCAATACTTCGTGGAACCGGAATGAATCCCACGAAAGACGTCTTTTTAATTAAACGATTTTATTTAACTTGACAATTCTGTCACATTGTCAGAAAAATAATAATAAATCTTATATGTGACTTTTAATAAAATCGTGGGGAACAAGCACGTATTTAGAGAGTGAGTCCGGGGGGTCCGGACCCCCCCCC
>JAGDQP010001062.1:2938-33631 GCA_022664845.1 Lepisma saccharinum
ATATATATATATATATATATATATATATATATACATACATACATATAAATACCTAATATACTGTAGCATTCTTTGGAACAAAGAATTCAGTTCCATAGCAGGTTAATTCACAAGGATGTATTTATAATCTGATCCAAAGTAAATTACAATTGTTATTCTTCCTAATCTACTTTCTATTTATGAATACGTAAAACTAGAAGTTATTTTATTTCATAACGGACAAATTGAAAATGGGAAAATCATGGGTTTTATAATCCTTTAATTTCCTTGTGAGCTTTATTGAAATTACTCCCAAAACATGTAAATATGTTGAAAGTACAATTCATATATTTGTGTTCCTACATTAGTTCTTACATTTTCCTTCTAAGAAAACACACATTAGATTTTCTTTATTTGCTCATGAGGTTTATTAGTCATTTTAAGATACGAAAATTATTAAGATATAACCTTGAAATTGTACCCAATTGCAGCCAACGTTTTTCATTTGTAATCATGTGTCGAAATTAAAAGCACTATCTCTTCCAGTGATGCATCTCAAAATTATTAAAATCTCTTTAAAAACTTAAGTTAGTAGAAAGTATCTGTGCTCGGCATCACGGCTGCCATTTTGTTTTATTCTGAAAGCACAGTAAACGGCAATATCAAAGATTCTTGAGTAATACACGGTTGTTTGGAAGACTTTCGTCCCGTGCTACTAGCACAGTGGTCTATTATTTCTCTTCAATGTGGCAGGATTTGATACAATTGGTAGCGCAGCTTACGTAAAAGACAGACAGACAACGCAGCGAAAAGAATTGCGTGAATCTACTACGGGAGTGTAGCTTTGTGACGACTCTGTTGATTGTTGGTTTTGGCCTTCTGCCATGGGAACCAGAACAGGATCATCTCTTTCTCGTGTTGAAGTTTACGATGTATGTGCTTGATTGAGTGTTTGGGAATAAAGTATGGCGAACGATATTTAATAAGATTTTGACAACTGCGTGTCCAGTTTTACAGTCAAGGCACGGTGTAAGGCGTGATAACATTTATAGTCATTATCGAAAGGTAGTCTACTGTTTACAGGGGCGATACCAAGAGTCGGTCCATGACCTACTCGAAAGCAGACCGGCCCACCGTGCACATTAATAATAATAAAGTCTAATAATCACTGTAATTTGAGAATAAGTAGACAACCGTGGTTGTTAATATAAATGGCTGCTTTCCGTTTCCCAATGGTCAGGTCCAATCACGTGACTTCAAGCATTTATATCGTATGTCAAGATACGGATATTTTATGTTATCCTATCAAAGGGCTATTATGTATATCATATATACATACAAAGTCATAATAATAATAAGCTTAATCCAGATGAATGTATGTTACCTTCCTAAATAATAACGAGTTCGCATTTCATAACTTCTATTAGGACTGTTTTAATACATCAAAATACTTGTACTACAGAATGGTCCATCTCTCGTGTCCCATTTTTCCATCTAATCTTACAACACATTTGATCCTTTGTAACAAATTTCCCCTTAATTTCGTTGACTTTTCTTACCATACATGCGCACGCGTAATGATGACGGATCAGAAAGAAAGATTTGGATAGTCACGGATAAACTCAGAAAATTAGTTTAAATTAATTACGATGGAAAATTGGCAAATGTAGATCTTCGCTTCATAACTTCGTGAACACAAAAGAAAAACCCAAAGGAAAACATTGACTGACGCCCTATAAATTACCGTTACATACGTGAGTGTGACCCGTAAGGCGATATTAATAAGATAATACGACTCTCATATGAATATGAGTGACATCCCTGCACTGACGTACCTACATTATTAATACTGATATATTATTTCTATTATCTTTATTGAAAAGCAAACAATTTATTTACCCAAATACTTTACGGTCCACGCATGGGGGGGAAAATCAGACGTCACCACTGGCTGAAATTAATTACTACTGCTATAGTGATTTGATTTTTGGATGTTGATTTCTTGCCATTAATACCTTTCATATACCATCAGTATTCACGTCGGACGATATGAAATTGATCAGATGAAGCGGCCGTAGCTCAAAGCGGTGGCTTCACATTGGGAAGTCATAACTCACTCACTCTATGGCTTATGGAACTCGCAAGTTCATCACCCCAGTAACAAACGTTTGTCATTTGATTCTATCCTAGGCAATATCAAGCCAGTTTTCATCACGAACACCTACTTCTACATTGGGAAGTCATACACTGTTAAAAAACGGTGGCTTAAATTAAAAAAAAAAAGTTTTTATTTGTGCACCAACAATTTTCTTACAAATGATACGGTATATCAGAATTCTCATTTAATTGAAAGTAAGTGCATATAAATTCGGAAATAAGAGCAATGACTATTTCTTATCATTTTCAATTAATTGAGGATGCTGAGGTCCCATTTCTAAGAAAATTATTAAACGGTTCACAGATAAGAACCTTTTTTTTTTCAATTTTAAGAAATCGTTTTCTACTGTGTGGGCTCGATACAAGAGGCCGAGCAACGTAACTGGGATTTGCTCAATGTTTTTCCTCAGTCACACCAGAAAATGCCGGGACGATACCTTCAACTTAGGTTCTGGTCGACTCTTTCCCACATCCTTTCCGGCTCTCAGTCATAGATGTCTAAAGACTATAAATAAATTAAAATTTGAAAGAAATTGACCAGACTTCCAGTTAATCAAATAGTTAGTTCGATCGGTTTTTTTTTCGTATGATTCCTGGATCAACCAACCCCCTTAGGGATCCATTGAACGTAATGCTTCGCAGCCCGTAATAAAAGCTATAGACCTCTTTTCTAAGTTCACAAGCTCGTTTAACACGTTCACAAAAATTCAGACAATATTTTTTTTTAATAATAAAAAAAAAAGCTAATCTAAATGAAATACACTTCAACGAAAAAAGTTTCAAACATAATTCTCGATTTCGGAACCTTTGATCTTTCAATTGGCTACGCTTGAATATTCAACTTACTGTAAAGCTTATATTTAAGTTTATGTGAAAAATATAAAATCTGAGTCGCCTCTGAAACTGAAAATAAATTTTGATATTAAAATTTAAGTTGCCCTTAATATGCAAATGAAGATTAAGGTGAAATTAGTACAGATTTGTTTTCAAGCGCACCTAAATGAGTTATTGTTTTCTTTTTTTGCGTAAATCAGTCCATCTAAATTTTTGATTCATTTTCATGACATTATTTATCTTATCATTATGTTGCAAGTTAACAAGATATGCCTTCATCATTTTCCCTTACGTCATTATATCTGAGAATCCCTGTCATCAGCAAAAAAAAAAAACTAATTTTATTACGTGAAACATATGTAAACTTTTGTATAACTAAAGTGCGCAATTCCAGTATACCTTGGGCAAACATATTTTATTAATAAATGAAAAACGAATAAATTAAGAATTGATAGAGTGCGATAGAATAACTGTGACCATTTACGCGCGTAGAAAACATAACTTCATCTTTAAACAACCACTTACGTCTCGTTTTCATACTTCTGACTTCAATATGTTACAATTTACCATTTGATACCTTACTAATCTACCATTCATTAGGTTCTACATTCTAGTTTCCTGCTCGAAAACAAATTCTGAAAACATTGTTTTAAAATAATGTCACTTGATAATTGAATAGAAACAAAGCACACATTAATTACGGTATTATTGTAATAAGTACTTACGAAACTTCTATTGGAAGTGGACGATCTCCGTGGTGACCAACCGTCATTCTCGGTGATCGAACCAAAAGTCGGCCGGCGTTCTCCGCGCAGCCGCATGGAGGAGGACCGCTGAAAACGGGGAATGCGACTCTTGGAGCCATCTTCTTCTAAAGAATTTTTCCTGGAATGGGAGAAGTCCTCTAGGCTCATGGCGCCGGCGACCCTATAAAGATATTTTATAAAATATATTAGCACTTTGGTTTCCAAACAGTCAAATGTATTAACGCATAGCTATGTTTTATTATTTCTAATTTTAAACTCCTGTACTAATTAAGAATGTCATTTTTTCAGAACGAAATAATAAAAATGGACAATAATCATAAAAAAAAAAAACAGCACGTTATATGCATAATCTTAAACTATGTTGAAGGTATGGTAATCTTTGTGTGACTTACTTATGAAATCAAACCACTAGCGAACATTATTCGAACATTATCCGTTCTAGAAATTTTAACAAAATTTCAATAGAATGACACGATTCCTTTCTACTACTTTTTAAAAAAGTTTTTCTTTAAATTAGTTCCGTACATTTACGTTGGAAATCACCCTACCAAAAGTCCCATTTTAGCTTCCGCAATAGGACGATACGTTTCCACTCTAGGTTTGTGGGTGAGACAAATTACGCACATACACACGAATCACTCCAGTGGAATTATTTTGTTGGTTTCGTCCGCAGGAGGGGTGGGGGGGATAAAAAATCTTGTTAGGAGATAATGCTGCCAGAGTAATGCAATTTGGGGTTCAGAAAACTCAAAAATATTTCCTGAAAGATTAAAATATGAATAACTGAAAGAAAATTACATTCTTTCTGATGCATGGAATTTTAGTAAGTGCTAATTTTTAAATCCTTGATAAGATAAAAATATTTGTGTTAGTTTTAATTTATTTATGACCTTTAGGCACCTAAGGCTCAGGCCAGGATAGGGAAATGATTCGGGAAGGTGTTGGACAGAGCCTATGTTGAAGGTGTCATCCCGTCATTTGCCTGCTATGACTGAGGAAAAACTGGAAAAACTTCAGTCAGGATGGTCGGCTGCTGGGATCGAACCCACGATCTCCCGAAAATGTGTGTTAGTAATGTGCGCAGTACGCTATATTTATCTCCTTTAAAACCAATGAATGACCTCTATGTAAAATCGATACTGGACTGACTGCTGCCATTGAAAATCTCATGAATATATGAAGCCAGTGAGCGGACAGGACATTTAATCTCGCGGTTTGTCCACTTCCAGTCTAAACCAATATGGACCAAACTTTAGGTTCTAACTCAGATTTTTTACGCTTCATATAGCTGTGCGGCCTGTTTTTATTTATGTCTTAATTCTTGTAAAAATGTAAATATTATTTGCAATATTTTCTATTATATGCAGAGTACGGTATACTATTACATGAATAACTAAGGAATTAAAACTTAAATAAAATTTTAAAAAACGGGCAGCAAGTTAGAACTGAAAATTTGGTCCACATTGGATTAGACGAAGTGAAAAAATGAGTTTAAATATTTGCTCTGTGTTCTATCTTTCGACACTAAGCAGTCACTCCAGTACCGTTTACGTAGAGCTCTATGTTTAAAACAATTAGAAGAATCCATACAAAATTGAAATTAACAAATTTAAATGTTCATACATTTTGTTGTCAGTTTTAGATACGTTAGCAACAGTTTTATGTGCATTTACAAGTTAAAATTAACTTTCACAACACACACAAATATCCAAATTAATTTTTAATTACTACACAAATCGCATTATTCTAGTAATTCGATTTAACTTGTAAATAACAACATTAAGAAGTCAATTTCTTTGCAGTAGAATAATCTTCTACAGTGTGTGTGATCAGATCATCCCTTTTCTTTCTGTTCTCAAGTTCCGTTTTATTTCTTTATGATAAGATAAAATTAATTGTATAGGCGGTAACAACACGTCACTATGGATTTCTTTATTGAGTGACATAGTGATCATGTTTCTGTATGCTGGATATTGCTACGCGAAAATTTCAATGCTTCACTTTTTATGTGACAGAATTCATTTACAGGGAGTTTAGTAATTAGAGTGTTATTAAGCATTTTCAATTTGAATGTTTTAATTCCAAAGTTTTGAAGAATAACTTTGCTTGTCAAGATATAGCATTAGTGCACATTAAATGCAGTTGGCGTGGTGTTGAAATAAACGTTGAATAATACTTTGTATTTTTTTAAATGCTGAGGTAGTGTTAGCACAAGGTCTTATCCATAATGCGAAATGAAAAGTAGGACAACAGAGACAATGATTTCACATATAAGTGTTTATTTAATTCGTTCCACAAAATCTAAGAGTATTCATCTATCTGATATTGGTCATTACTGCTTATAATGTACACTGTAAAAAGTGTTGTACACTTTTTTTGCATACGTCTTTCCGGAAATTGTTAGTTTTGTATTCACGAAATATGTACAAGAATATATGTGATGAGTTTAGCATGTGTTTGTCACGCTTCTGAGTTCTGAACACTTATTGCAAAGTTAGTTTGTCAAGATTGAACTCTGTGTTTTTATTAACTCCGGCTCACTCTTTTTCTCGTAAAACTATTAATATATATGAAGAAAATGTCATGTTTACTGTATAGGCCTATTTTGTAGCTCAGTTAGTTCAGGATGGTCGGCCGCGGGGTTCGAACCCGCGTAACTACCCACTGGTGATCCGAAATCCGCGACATTACTGCTTAGATCACAGGATGTGTTGATTTGTGTGCGAAAAGGAAGTGAATGATATACGTATTTAATTATGGTCTAAAAGAAAATTAAGACCATTAAAGCAGATCCACTATTCCACTAACAGTACAATACGCGATATATAGTATCTTTAATACGATTGTATTATAGAGTGTCAGTGATCTGAGTTCCTAACGGAGGAATGAAAAGATAGAACTTCGCGCTTGACATTTTCAATTTCGCCTCATCTTCACAGTTTATGGAAATATGATTAGCTCAAATGCGTGTCAAATCGTTCTTCGTTCTTACTCTTCGAATCATGTTTTTAAGACTGATCTACAAAAAATATGACAATTGTATGCCATACGTGACTTACATACACAGAGAATGAAATGCATCAAACTCAATTACTATGCATGTTAAATGCATAAAAAGATTGATGCATCTTAGTGCATATAATGAACATATCAATTTAAAACACACGTCATGACACATAAAAATAATTCAAATGCCAAGTTCACACAATAAACGAGTTATTGATGTTAGTTTTGTAGACGTTTTGTAAATACAATTTTCTAGTATATTTAAGTGAGGAAAATCTATTATTGTTTTGGACTGAAGAAAGAAGAAGAATTTACACAATGTTGTTGTTATTTACCGCTTGCACTGTACTGAGTTTCGCAAAATGTTCCAAAAACAAATAGGAAACAAGAAATTTTAGTATTGATTTATGGTTTTAGTGTTGACAAGCAATATATTATTTCTTTCTTCATAATTCTTTTTATCGGTAACCTAACCGCAGTTACTGTTTTTTTTTCTTTTTTTCCAAAATTTTATCTCCTATCCCATGAAGGTATATTTTTCACAAAAACTGAAATTTAATTTTAATTTCTTTTAGCAATGAGGAGAACTGTAGCTGAGAACGAAACTTCTCATCAGAAAACAAAGAAATCCTTGATAACCATTCCATATTATCAATTTTATTTATTTCATGAAATGATTTGAGTTTGTTTGGACTTAAAGAGGAAACACATTGCCCAGGAAAATCTGAAGCAAAGTGCTGAGAAATTGGTCTTAGGAAATATTTTGATTTCCAACAAGACAATGAGCCAATGAAAAGTGCAGAAATTGTCTCGTACCAGGACTAGATTGTATCAAACATACATAACACTTTGAAGATTTTTCATTCAAATTCTATCGATAATACTTGTAGATGGAATGAACCCGAAAACAGAGTCAGATAATATTAAATCAGAACCAGAACATAAATGAAGGAGAGCTTTATGAAAAACTGAGTTAAATAGGTTTAGAACTGACGAAGAAACATATTTATTGAGTAACACCAAAGTAACTTTCAAGAGTTAGCCTACGTGGAGAAAAAGGACCCTTACAAGGTTTTGAATCACCTGAGTTGACAGCGTTCCAATACTTTTGTCCTGTTATAAAATTGTATTTCTTTGTAAATCCTTATAAATTACATTTTAAGTTTCATTTTGCAGCTAAAATTATTATTAGAGTGAAATAAATTTGTTTTGTTAAATTTAATATATACACAATTGTAGTAATATTTACGGCAAAAATGGTTTGTTTCAATACTTTTGTCCGCCACTGTACAGTGTACATATCTGCATATGTGAACTACTGAAGGTCGCAGACTTCGGATTGGCACTGAAGGCATAGGGGTTCGACTCCTACTGTTGGTTATGTTGATTCTCAGGGTTGGCCTCAGTTTCATTAGGCAGCCGGCATCTAGGCCTACATTATTTCCCACGGCTACCACCTTTCCACTCCTGCCCCGATACAGTGTTTGCCGAGGGATATATTTTCTCAGATTCGTGACGGGCCTATGCTATATAGGCGGCTCTCCAGTTCGTAGACTCAAATAAACAAGTAATAGGAATATTCGGTTACCCACTTTGCTTAATACAGCTTCCCCTGCAAGATGTGAGGATGAATTAAAGAAATGAGGGTGCGGGAAACATGCTCCATCCCTCTAGAAATTCCCCATCTTCTCAGCAGGAAAATCCGCATTACAGAACTGTTCAATATTCTTATATTTAACATCTCATTATGAGTAAATGCTTAAAGACACGAAAAGTGTTCAAACGAAAACTAAATCAACCATATCTTTCTGACAGATGAATGAGGACCCTCCTTTTCTCTATGCTTTGAGAGAGTGAACAGTCTCGGTCAGGCCAATCCACCCGCCCTCGCGAATCGATCGCACATCGTCTACCTAGTTCATCGACCTCCCCGACGTCTGATGCTCGAAACTAGAACATTTTCCGGTTCCAGGTCTATACGATCCCGGAAACGCTCGCTGCTGCTGCTCACGATGATTAAATGCAACACGAGCTCTTCAAACATGTAAATGCTTCGCAGTATTTATAAGGTTTTTTTCTTTTCAATGTTAAGATACTTTCAAACGAGCTTTGTAAAAAAAGAATTTAAAAAATCTGTAGGCATTTTATACTGAAATGTAGACCTATACGTTTTCTCTTACTAGGGCAAAGGATTCTAGACCTTTCGGGCGTGCCCACTGTGAATGGGCAAGAGGGGAGACTGGAGTCCAGAATAAAATTATTGTTTAAAATCACGGTACCGTTTTGGTTTAAGCGCTATCAATACACAGCGTTAAAGTCAATGGCTTCGTTTAAGGAGGGCTGGGTGGGGCAACTGACCTCCCCACAAGAAATTGCATCCATATTTTAAATATTAATCAGCTATGGAAGGTCGCACATTTTTTATTCAATATATTGAAATTAATACCATGAAAATAATATTCTGCAATGAAAGACACCAATTTTGGTATCTCGCTAGTCATTTAATATTAGGTCTTTCAAAAATTGAAAAAGAAGATCAAGAACTTTTCTAAAAACAAAGCACGTTCTCCAGAAACAGCATGTCTTGATTCAAAGAAATGTGAATGTAGTTACTGCATGGAATCTGTGAAGAAATTCGTTCAAATCAAACTTAGCTAATTTTGAATTGAATTGAATTTATTTTAAGGCCTTTCTAAGGCTAAGACCGTTAGTTAATTCTTGTCATGTGTGTGGACTATTTACTACCAAAAGCACAAGAAAATTAGCAAATCAGAATATTGCAGCCTGCGACAAGCTATCTTGGTCTCAATAAGAATGAATCAGACTATTCATCGAATAAGGGAAGTAACACACTGTGAAATTGAGGAAAATGTCAACAATAAATTTCGGCAATGATCATGTGGATCAGTATAAACCAAGCCGAACTTAGGACCAGTGTTCGGTAATCCGAAGAATGATTTTAACTTGTTCAAAAAAATTGTTTTTTTTTTTATTATGATGATGGATAAAACAATACTTAAAAAAAAGAGACTAGTGCTCTTGTGAGATAATATGTATGATGCTAAGACTGAAGGAGTAATAAATCTAGATCATATCGAACCTAAGCTCAAAAGTACTAGAAAATTCACACAATATTTACATTTGGATTGGTCATGTTTGTAGAGGACAGTATTCAGATGATGTCTTGAATGGGTCAAATGGTGTGAATATTGCAGCTATTTACAAATTAGTTTAGGTTTACAAGGAAGTTAATTATGAAGTTTGGTATTCCATTGGTTCATGTTATCAGCTATTTCTGGAACATGATTGTCATTAGTTTGAACATTTGCGAACTCGACTGTGATGTTTCATATTTAATGTTGATTGTTCAATGTTCCATGCACTTCATTGAATATTACTTTACTTTCCACTACTCATCATGGATCCTTTTCAATAAACAGTACATTTATTATCAGTCAAAGAGTGTGTACATTTTTGGAACACCCTGTAATAATAAGACGCTATCACACTGTCGAGCTTGCTTATCAACATGCTATCCCTAGCAAGTTCGACAGTGTAATAGCAAAAAATCCGTCGAGCTTGCTCAAAGGCAGGCTCGTCGAGCAGGTTGGATAACATTTGGAGATACTAAATTTCCTCGACGCCTGGTGGGGAAATACAGTCGAGCAAACTGATCAGCAAGCTCGATAGTGTAATAGTAGCAATAAAAAGCAAGATAAATTATAAAAGCTTTCCATTAAAGAATACCATAATTTAGTTTTTCAAAGCATGTGAAATAATGAAAGGATTTTTTTCATTCTATCGCCGTAATTTTTCGAAGCCTTTGGCAGCAACATTTCGGGGGAAATTTGACTTTGTTCCTGGTATTAAGGAAAAATTGGCTGATCGGTTACTGAAAAAAACAAACTCTTTCGTAGTATAACTAGAAGTTTTGTTTGCCAGTCAGTTCGTTAAGTCAGTAGGAAACATAAAACCTCATTAACGTGGTAAATACAACTGATACAACTAGTTAACAAATTTTGTAACCAAACATAACCAGAATAAGACAGTTGAATTATGTATTATTCAAGACAATACTGGAATAAACAAGAATAATATTACTGTATTTGTATGCTTTTCCCGGCTTTTCCATCCAAGAAGATCAATTTGGAACACCTGTAAACTAGACATTGATATCATGCGTGGGACCTTGACAAGCACGTACTGACAATGTGACTGTCATATTTACAACAAGTTCATTGCGCGTGAGTATGTAATTTTTATTTTCATAGTTCATCTTTTAAATACGTCATGCATGTATGAAGCATGTGCTTTTATTTTATTTTCTACTAGCTTTATTTTCCGTTGTTTCGTCATCGTACTAAAAAAAAAAGCGCAACGAAAAGTGTTATAAGTGTTAATAACACTGAGCATAAGTTTAAATACAAATGTGCTGAGTACTAAAATATTTTTCTTGTTTTTTGTCGTTCAGAAAAACGAACCTACGTGTACTTTTAGTAGCAGCATTAAATCAACACTACTGTGAAGTAATTCACACATATTTTCTTATGTCCGGCTTTTTATCTTTAACGTTAGATAGATATATTTTATTCTTGTCTTGTGCGAGTGTGCTTGTAGGCAACTACAAAGCAATTAGCACCCATAAGTAGGCCTATTTAGTCAAAGTATACTTCTAAATGCTAAATAGCGTGGGAAATGATGTCGTGTCTTTCTGTTAATCTTTAATTAAAAGGTTCTTTATCTGTTATTGTTTTTCACCAGTTGAAAGGAAGAAAAACAAAAATGTGACATCAAAAAATAAAGACTTGTCAGCAATTCAGATGTTTTTTTTTAAATGTAAACAAAGTGAAGGCCTATTTAATTTCAAAGGTAATCTTCCTTTTCTCGTTAATTGTTAAATTCACGAAAAGGTTAAAATTCGGCACGTCCGGGCAAAGAAAATAATAAGTGGCTCTTACTACACTGTGCATAGTCACGTACAAAAAAAAGACTTGTGCTGCTATCTGACGAGAAGCGGACAATAAGATCATGTGAAACTGCCGAAAAATTCCATTGGCGGGAAATTATTAATTTTCATTGGCTAAGAAGTCAATGAAGTTTTCGACCATAATAGGTGTTATGTTTCATAAAAATGTTTAATAAATTTAATATTGTTTACCTTCTATATTGGTTTATAGTCTTTTTCATTCTTTAGAAATAGATTGCTCTTTATCTCATATTTGCCTTCTAAAGTTATGTTTTCTTTTCTTTTGATTTTATATCAATTTTCGTCTGTACGAGGCATCGAGCTCTACATAAACGATACGGGAGTGACTATGTAGAGTTGAAAGATAGACGCCAGAGCAAATATTTAAACTCGTTTGTCCACTTCCAGTCTAATCCAATGTGGACCAAGTTTTCAGTTCTCAATTTTATACGCTTCTCTATCGCTGTGTGGCCCGATTCTTGATTTTTAAGTCTTAATTCCTGAGTTATTCATATAATAGTATATCGTACTCTGCTTAGAATAGAAAATACTGCAAATAATATTTACATTTTTTTTTGCCAGAATTAAGGCATAAATAAAAAACGGGCCATACAGCGTTATTAAGCGTAAAAAACAGAACCGAAAATTTGGTCCATATTGATTTAGACTGGAAGTGGACAAACAAGATTAGGTGTGCTCTCCGCTCCCTTGCTTCATATATATATATATATATATATATATATATATATATATATATATATATATATTCATAAAATTTTCAATGACTGCAGTCAGTCCAGTATCGTTCTTTGATAGAGGTCATTGGTACGAGGCAAAAAAGAGTTGTTCTTCGTTCATTTACATAGATAAAAAATGACGGTTGGTTGGTTAAAAACAAGGATGTTCTAATAGAAGATTTACTTGTAGCTATCTCATACGAGAAGCCAAAAAACAACTGAGCATCGACCAAGTCGACGCACCCGATTGGTTATCGAACAACTAGAGAGTTTGTTGCCATCTTTGATAGCCGAAAACAGCGTTTTTGTTTGAAGTGGGCTAACTGGGCAGGACTAAACTGTGACGTTTGGCTTCATGTTCTTGGCAAAATCACATCCTTGGTTAGAAACAGGGCATCAACTCTGGCCGCAACTGTCGCTACTATCGAGCACTGGCCAAGACATCTACAGGTATACACGAGAACTTCTAGCAAGCACTTATTATTTTCCTTGGTACGGGTTCCATGATTTTCTTTATTATTATTATTCCACTGCGTTTGCAGTCATGTGAGAAAATATCGAAATGCCCCTGAGTTAGAATTTAACACCAGATATGATGATTCCGCCAACACAACACAGTACACAGGGTATAACAGAATTCAATTATTAAAATTTCAAGGAATATTGTACAGGTAAAAACAAACAAAATTAAGTGTTAATAAATAGAAGGTCCATTTTCGAGTTAGTTTAATTGGCCTCGAAATTCGGAATTTTGAAAATTTTGTATCAAGACTGACTGAATACAAGATCAGAAGACTGATGATATAAAGTTAAAATTCAGTTTAAATGTACAATCAGATCTACAGAAAATGGCTGATAGGAAAGTATCAAAATTTGAGATATTACACAATGTAGCCCTGCATGGTCATCTTGCTATGGCGATTAAAAATATATTCACACGTTCTGTCTGTGATGTAATATAAGTGTTGCCAGATTGTGCAAGCCTTAGAACTCTGGATTTTTTACCCCGCCCAGTTTCTATAAATTTGAGTGTACATATTAACAAAAACATTATTGCTACCTAATTAGCAAATAATTTTGTTAGAATACGCCTAAAACAATAGATTTAGTTGAGACCATTTCTAGAAGAAGGGCACATACACCTAAACTGGATTGAGATGATGTTGCACCGATTTGGTCTCGATAAAGACTTCATTCTTAAATGGTGCTTAAGTCGCAAATCGAAATATTCGAAGAAACATACCTGAGATATGGTGAAGATATGTATCACCTTGAAATTAAGGCAGTAACAGTCGATGTGTTCTCAAATATTTCTTTATAGTAATGGAAAACGCACCAAAGAATGTAGAAAATGTTTAATATTGAAATGAAATGAAAATTACAGCATCCAAAGTTACAGATGTTTGTGAGGTTGATGTGCGGGAAAATGTGAATGTTTATATTACCATAGCTCCTTCAAGGAGTAATTCCATCTTTGTAACATCATCTTACAGTTACTTATGATGTTACATGTTTATGCTCAAAATTCAGAATTTCCAAATCCAGGGAGTTGATTATAATGTCAACAAAGTGTGTTTTTTTTGTTTTTTTTTTTACAATTTTCCTAATGGTGCTTTTAGAAATTAAAGCTTAAATATTTTATTTTAGTATAGTTGAATGACACCCCTAATCTCTGGCATAGAAAAATAATTTAACTTCAAATGTAGTATTATTAAGAATGAGATTATAATAATACTATATTTTCCACCGTATCATTAATTTTAAAAGTATTAGACTTATTTGCTATAAGCCGTTATGAACCACCTTTCATAAGTCAATATAATTATGTTAGATATAATAGACATCTAAGTGTCGTTTTTAGATACTGAAATTTTGTATTATATTAGCGCTAGCTACATTAACAATGACATACAATAACTGCGCCCTTGTAATGACATGGGTTACGTTATATCGTCTATAACGTTTGGATTCCGTTATGACTGAAGCTAATAAAACGCAACTTCGAAACAACTAAATCTACACTTGCACTAAACTTAATTACTAAGTAAACAGCACTTCATTTATCAAATAATTGCTCAGTTTACACATGTTATATTAACGAATCATATAACACTCAAGAATAAACATTTATCTTGTATCTGGTGTGTTTTCCAAGAAGAAATCTTTAAAATTTCACTTAAAATGAGCAATTTTCAGAAGTCATAAATTAAGAGTTGATATATTTTCATTTCTTTTCTGGAAAATAGAGCATTGACATAAGGTGAACAAAAGTTTGTCAATAGACATTAAAACAAACAAAATCACAAATATTTCATTAAGTTACTTCTTGTCAACAAGGACTGAGATGATTGTGGTATTGTGTGTGTATCTGACAACAAATGCTGCCTTGTTTTCCTACAAACTATAATAATACTGCTAAGACCCATCACATCCAACAATAAAAGAAAAAGATCCACTGACACTATTTAAATCCACCGCAGATTTGGAACAAAGTGATTTGTATGGCTGGTCATGGATCTAAATAGGGTAGCTACCGTATTTAGATCCATGACGGCTGGTGACTATGATGCCGGACCGTAAATTCATTTATAAGTGGGGGCAGTAGAATTTCGCGACTCGCGAATTCGCGAAAATTTTAAACACTCAAAAATCGCATGAAGTAGATAGATGTCTGTTAACACTTTGTGAAAAATGTAATTTTTAACTCACGAAACAGTCGCGAAAATTTGACATTTTTCTTCCATCCACGAATTCTAAGTACTACTCATGAAATTATATCATTATGATTGATTCATTCATGAAAATAATGCCTAAACAATCGAAACACTAATTCGTCTTCAAAAACTATCTTCGGATTGCCGTAGCACAGAGAATGTTAGAATGTAGTACATTTTATCCTTCATTGACGGCAGCAATTTTGCGAACATGGTTTACCATCTAGCGGGAAACTACGAACTACACTATCACAAGGCCATTCATTTTGTGCGTTTGACGGCATTCGCAGTGAAAAGCTTTGTGAAAACAAGTCGAACAGGTAAGATATCACGCCACCGTAAATCTCGCTATCGGAAAGGGCAAAGCAAAGTTTCAAATGCAGACTGTGAGAGATTATTTCAACGTTTTCCTGTTTGATGCTCAACAATCGAACCAATGTGACCATGACAAATTTGGAACTGTGTTCATCATATGCTTATGAAAAAGCTGAATGATTAAGAAAGAAATTCCTTCATAGTTGTACATGTGTTTATTAAAATTTTGATACCTGTTTTTGCTCATGTGTAACAAGTATGTGAAAGAAATGCACTTTTAGTTACGGTTTTAGCATCATCCGTTAGTGCAAGTTCTAAAGTTTTAAATCGTCTTTCAATACAATTATTTATTTTTAACTATTCAAGAAATGTACCCTTGTACTCACGATTTTTTAAACATTTTACTCACGAAATTTAAACCTTTATTCACGAAATTCTACTGTATCTATGTATAAGTAAACCTTCATGGGTATAGTATAGCCTCAATATTCATACAAAACAATTCCGTTTATTTCCCCTGGTTTCACCAATATGAAATTTATTACGTTCTGCTAATGCTTGAAAAATGGGGGGGGGGGGGATCTTAAAGCTTTTAGCTATACACGACGGAACATTGCCACTGAATGAAAAGGTTGTGCAAATAAATAATTAATATCCGAGCATTTGTTGTCATGCAAACTGGCGTCATAGCACTTTTCGTCGCCATGGAAACAACTTGAGTTCCAGTAACTTGTATATTAATCGATTGAGAGTTGACCCATATTAGATGTTTCATTTGGGTTAAAGGTTGATTTTAACATCTGCAAAACGATTATGCCGTATTTATATGTTATGTTAGTAGTTGTTTAAATTAGAGTTCATGCAAAAGAAAAAAATGAGGTAATATTATTCTGGAATAAATAGGAATGTACTGTACAGATATTTTTACACTTATGAGTTAATTATTCCAGAATTTTGCCTGATAAACTCGAGTAAAATCTAGAGAAAATAATCCAGACCTACGATATCTTAAAAGATAAGCAGAAATATTTTAATTATATAAATAATAAAAGAAACTAACACAGTGGTTTACAAACCATGGGACGTGAAAGACTTACAAGAGGAGCGAAGACTACTGAAATAAAAATAGCCTTTCCAGCCAATTTTAAGATGTTTGTAATTCATAAACGAGCAGCAAAGAATGTACTCGTAAAAAATATTATTTCGTGTTCGTTATGCTTATTATTTGGTACGAATAATGTGACTATTTTCTTGTAACGTTTCTAAGTTTTTAAATGTTTGTTATCGCTGTGTGGCTAGTTTCAAAATTTATTTCTGAACGTATTGGTCTGCGCTTTTAATAGCACACCCTGTAAATAATATTTACGTTATTTACAAGAATTAAGACATAAATCAATCAATAAAAAGAGACCACACAGCGACAGCAAGTCTAAACAAATTGACAACTTCTAAAATTTTGGTTCCCTTTGGATTAAGCTGGAAGTGGACAAATTAGGTTCTCTTATTAGCAATCAAGCACTCCAGTACGATAAATTCGAGTTTACTGGTTTAGTTCCAACAAACTACATATGAAGAAAAATTTTTGATATTGATTCAATTCAACGGAGAATTGAATTTTTATTTATTTATGGTCCTTAGGCATAGCCTATATGGCTCAGGCCGATCAGTGGAGAAGATGAAGGAATTATCATGGATGGAGTCTTTAAAAAGTTTGGTGCTCGAGTTTAGTGAAAAAAAAACAATTACTTAAGAATACCAGTTTCTTTCCTAAAAAATAAAAGAAGTATTTCTAATTATTTCGTAAGTAGCAGTAGGTATGATTAGATAAGAATGTCCTTGAATATACAACAATTTCTAGGACAAACCTAGCAGTATAGATCATGAAACATGTGCTATATTAAAATAACTATTTACTTATTTAAAAAGAACACAGTCTTTTTTCACTTGTTATTGAAACATTCATGAAGAGAAAGTATTATTTAAATAGCATGTGTTTTGATGTGCATAGTTCTTATCAAACTACCAAAGCAATTCACATTCAAAAAAGTACCTTTTGGAATGTGGCAGTTAGTTCTGTATAGTAACCATCAGCGTAGAACCTTTTATAACGTTGCAAGTCTTTCAAGCAAATGCCCGCCTTGAGTCTTGACGCATTCCACACCAATGTTTTACTCTCGTATGCCATGAGCATTGAAGTAGGCAATACAGTCACTTGTGTCCCACTGGCATATACTAATTAAAATTTACCGTAAAGATTTAAGAGTTAGTGACCGTATGGTAATAATTAGTGGATAGCGTTTTGTTTACGTCACGTTACATAGGCTCAAGTCTTGTATGAGAATTCATTTCTTTATTAATTTTATACGCAAGTGTTCATGCACATTCCACTTGTGACGAGTATTGTTTTGCACATAACGGTTAATATTTACAAATCATATTATTTTATTAGAATAGCAGCTTCGATTTATAAATAGTTCTCTATTTATTACAAAATACGTCGAGTTAACCTTAGTGAGAAAATAACAGCCTTTTTTCTTCATTCATTGTTTCAAAATCCAGACGGTTTTCATTCGTCACTTACATGCTAGACAGTAGCCTAATTTGTTTCATGTAAATATTACAACACAATACTGACGCACAAGTGAAACTGATTTTAAAAGTTTGTTGTGACATAAAAGTATCACATTTCATAGCAATACGAAAGTTCCATATGAATATGCTTAAAAATTAAAATACAGTAAAACCTCATAACGAACACACTTGGGACCGTAAAATTCGCCCGCTAAAGAGAAGATTGATTTTAAATCTCCGATACCTAATTTATGTCGCAAATTGTAATGCGATAACCTGTATCATTGGTCCTGACACAGACACACACTGATTATTATTTTGCAAAATAAGCCTACCATTACTTTACCAGTAACAACCCCATGGCAATTTTGAAATTGCCAGATTTGCTACTCTAATTTCGTTTTCAATTTCACCTTTTCGCATCTTTCCAACCTTAAATACTTCTGTTTCCGCATGCCGCACTGTTCACGATTCTAATAATAGGCCTATATTATGTCCAGTTCCTCATTTAAAGTTAAAGCACTTTTGAGAAGTCATTTCAAACACAGTCACTTGCTAATGTAACACATCAGGTCGTTAACAGAGTATGGCTAAGTTTTAAAGTGACCTGCTAGTAAAAGCATAAATTGCGGAACAGAACCCACGACCATTTCAAGATCAAGTGAAGGTAGTACCATTATGCTTTCAGGGCATTGCAAATAAAATGACAGTATGGTTCAGCACTGCACTCAAAGGAGTACATACATTGTGTCAAAAACTGCGAGAATTAGTGCACAAATATGATTAAATTCATTATGTTTTTAAATTGTGTCCGCTAACAGAGGCTTGGATGAGATTTCTAATGGATTTGTTTGTCCGTGTCCGTAATAGAGAGTGTCAGCAGCATTTTCGTCACGGACCTAGAAAATTGACCGTTAGAAGGGGTGTCTGCAAAAGAACAACGTACGTTCAAAGAGGTACGTTCACTGTATTTAACGCACGTCCTCTAAACAGTCAACTTTTTAACTTTGTTTTATCAATCTGTTTTCTCGTCTGTAACGGAAAGCCTTTGTAGGAATAGTTTACAGACAGTGAGATTAACTTCGTAAATTCGTTGAGATGGCCATGAAAGACTGAGCAAGATTACGACTGATCAAGAGGTGTTAATAAAAGGCTGTGTTTACTTTTCTAGTGGTTTACATTATCAAATCATTTTATAGGAATTCTGCAAAAACTATTCACTAATTTAGCGTGGACTTTAAATAAAGTTTTGCTGTAACGTAATTGTACAACACATTATAAGCAACGCATGTAAACTTGTGTAATTGTGATTATCAAACATAATCTAACTAAACTAAGTGATGGATTAGAAAGTTCCTGTTGTGCAAGACTATAGAACAATGGTCTTAGAAAACTAAGTGGAAACATTAGTATAGTATTTTAAACGGATTCTTCTTTACTAATAAGACTTGTAAGAATTTCTGCGTACATTTTTGTTCAGAGAATATGCTTACGAAGTTTGTGGATTGAAAGTTAGCATTTTATGATATATTACTGCAAAAGGCACTTCTCGGGCTTCTCCAAGTCGGCAGTCAACAGCTTCGTTTCCGCGATTCACAGCAAGCATTCACCCAAATATTGTTATGTCCACCATGTTACTAACATTGACGATAACTGTATTTGAGTTGTCTGAAATTATACTTTTAACTTACATAATTCTGCTAGTGTTAATTTCAAGATAAATTTGATTTTTCCTTCAGTAGACGCAAAAGGAAAGAAGATATTAGTGGAACATTATTTCTCAATTTGTCTCCGTCAATGGGAAATGGAAATTTACGCCTTAATATATAACCTTTTAGTGAGCAACCTAAAAAAACGTAATTTGTTCTACACGAGAAACAAAGATGGATAGATGTCATGTAATGCGCATTTCCAAGGCTAATTGTGAGCACTGGTTTACGACCTTAATTCCAGATTTTTTTTTAAAAGCTAACATCTTCTTTGAATAATTCTATGTAATGCAGTACAACCACTTATTCTCACAGTGTATGAGAATCTTCTGTACTCTTTCAAGAAACGATCTTTACTCTTCGCAAAACAATTCCGTGAGATTTTTTTTAAAATCTTCATTTCTGTCATGTCAATGCTTAATGAAAATGAACGCTTAAAATGTTAACATGCAAAAGTAATAAATACCAGAGTTCTCTTTATGAAGAACATTAACACAACATCTTGGGAAATTTCTTGATTTAAAATGTACAGAAAATATGAATTAAGAATCATATTAATGAACCATTCTTAAACTCGGAAAATGGATGATCTTAATAAAATAACTTTGAAAATAAATCCGACGCATCAAACATCTTGTAATGATTAATAATATATTTGAAATTACTGAAATTTCGATTTTTTTTTTATTTTTTTTTTAGATTCTTGAGTTCGATGGTTGAATCCACGGTCGCCGGGGAACGGTGAAGACTTTACGACTATAGAGGATCATCCAGACCTCCTTATATGAACCCTGTATACCAGGTATGGAGTGCTGATGAACGAGCAATTCAGGTAGTGACTCCTGAACCAAGAATAGATCCGATCTATCGACTATAATTGAGGCTGCGTGGATGGCGTTACCTTCTGACCGTTTTCAGATCCTCGTCATCTCCATGCCACAACGTGTAGCCGCTCCTCATAACCGAACTAGGGAAGGACCCACACGGTATTAGGTAGGCATCCCATTGAGTGTATCTAATCAGTGCGCTTTCCAGCATATGCTTAATATAAAATGTTCTTTTCTTTACCTTAGGTTAGTATTCATGTTTTAGAATGAAAAAATATGCATCTCAACAAACGCCTGCAAAGATAATGCGTTTCTAATTCTTAATATCTCCAGTTACAGAAGAAATTGCAAACATGCAATGAAGATTGTACTTACAATTAGTGATTAGAGAAAGAAGAGACTTCCTTTTCCAAAACCAGAAATACTTTACGTAAATTCTTAAATACCGAAATGTCGGATTTTGCTTTAAAATTCGTCTCTTGGGATTAATTTTAAATCTCAAATATTCACATTTGAATATCAATGTTGAAATTTTAGTAGAGCTTTCAAAATTAAAAAATAAAGATGTACAAATATTGTTTTTGAAAGAACAGAAATTTGGCACAAAACAGAAAAAGAAGATATGAAACAAAAAATAAATTTAACTGATTTAAACACAAAAACAAAAGTTCTTAACCAAACCTGAAGTTTGATATTGACAAACAAGCAAAAATGAAATTAAGTCTTAAAAAATAATAATAAAAACTTTTTAAAGCCATATCTTTCTTAAACAATCGTAATAAAATTAAAAAAATAATTTTGCTCATACATGACTAAAAGGAAAAGCATGAGCTCTCTCTCATATACAGTCAATTTATAAATTCTTGAATTGGCGCGGCCCATGCATAAGCAAAATTATTTTTTAATTTTTAGTACGATTGATTAAGAAAAATATGTGTTTTAAAAGTTTTTTTTAAAATTATTCTTTCTTTCGATTTATTTCGGTGTTCGGAATGAATTGTGACTTAAATCCAAAAGTGTTCTGCAACCAGTCAAATAAATCCATTATCGTTGCAAACTAGTATTTATTTTCGGATAAAGAAATCCATAATATTAAAATATGCTTTTAAAACATATAAATATATTGAAATATATGAAAGTAACAATGGAATGTTGATTGTCACCCGACTTACGTCTCTATGCAAAATTTCATCGTTCTATGAAGTCAGGAAATGAGTTAACATTGCAAGATTTGAGCACACCACGAACAATTGTGAACTAAAGAAAAGATGTAAAAAAGAAAAAAAAAAGAGAAGAAACTGTTTTTATGTTCATGTTATCCTAACTATTGTTAAATTTCTTACGAGGTTTATGCTTCAGATTCTTCGGAAAGATTTTGATAAAGTCTACTTCTACGAGATCAATATCTTAACGTATATCTTAATTTGTACTGTAAATAGATAATTCACAGCTACATACCATCATAAATGAGCTGTTTAAATAGTCTACAATTCGTAACACGTGTCATTCTTTTCCATTTAAAAACTTTCAGTTCGCTTGCATTGCATCGTACGCTCCAAGGAAGTGCATAAACCATGCATGTATAGTCACTAAGCTGTGTGAAGATAATTGAAAAGGCAGAAATCTTCATGATATGAGGAATGTGGAAAAGCAAAGAATGTCATTGTTTTGTTAAAACATTGTCCTTGACAAGCTTACCGGTCGAAAGAATTGGAAAACGAAGTAAATTACAGTCATTAAGATATACAATACAGCGAGATGAAGTATGTAAGTTTGTGACTAAATTCTGATACAATTAATTACACAAGAATTCACGTCTGTCTTGACCATCAGTACGTTTTAATATTCTTCATCAAATCACCAACTTTTGTCTTGTCACACAAAGCATAGACTGGAACGAATTTCTAAAATCCGAACACAGGGTAATAAACCAATATCACCGGTTAATAAGCACTAGTTCTACAGCAATTTATTGATATTGACACATTTCAGTGTCTTCATCAGAATTGATAATTAAAACAAAATGGCGCCTATATAATCGAAAACTAACCTAACTCAGTCACGTAATCCGAAACTAATCACCGAAATTCAGCCTTCACCGGATACGTAATCTACTCTCACTCATTACGCAACACGGAAGATTTTGCATAATATCTAATTATTTAGTTTATATTTTCATGTTCAAGTACCGGAAAAGCACAGATAACACTTTAAAATATAGATGGAGAGATCGCTTAGTAAAGATACGTTTTTTGCCTGATTGAAATCAACCAACGGTATAAAGCATGAACCAGAGATATGCGCAATTGCGCACACCCGCACGTTTTGACTTACGCGCATTAGTTCACTGCAATGAAAATTAAAACGTTCCTTCACATTATCTAAACACTAGTGCTATAAACATTATGTTTGAATGCAAAACGTCCTTTGTGACGAATTAGTGGCAAATAATTTGTAAATATATATATTTCGCATCATTGGAATGACAGTATTCACTACGCATGTATCTACTATTTCTATCCCAAGTTCCCTGCTAACAAATAGAAGAGACTTGAAAGAATGTAATAAGTTCAATGATGCCATCAATGGGTGTATGTATCAGGTAAACAAAGAGATTTCAACTTCCCCCTCCTTGCACAGAAGTTCCGTATTATATGTAATATTCACTTTTCGTTATCAACTATTCAAATAAAAGAAGATTTTCGTAAAGAGACCATTTTTGTATTTAGTGCAAAGATACACGTATAACAAGAAAGGGAAAGGAAGTCGCTAATCAGGAACAAGTTAGAGCTGCGATTCTAATAATCGCGAAGGCTCAGTCCATTGTCAGCATCTCAGGAGCACAAACATTCATTTTTTTATCGATATTTTTGACAGTCCTAGTCGTATACTGTAAACCAAAGCCACACAGCAACAACAAGCGTAAAAAGATGGGTTAGAACAAAATAGGGTGCACTTTGGATTAAACCGAAAATAAAAAAATAAGGCGGTTTTTCACGTACGCAGTAGCCACGTGCTGTTAGGATTTTTGTGAGTAGCCAATAGAATATACTTCAACACGTGTTTCAGTTGGCTACTCAGTCAAATCGCAATCAAAGAACGCGGCTAGCGCGTGCATGGAAAGGTCAACAAATTTCTCTTGTATCTGGCTTTGGCTAATCGAGCGCTCCAGTATCGTTAAGTACAGCTTAATGGTTATAACAGTATTTTATTTCTCCACTGTCTAATCATTTCTATCCATTTTGCTTTGCAAGCATCTTGTAAGTCTTCGCGACGTTGCCATATCGCTCAGTTACTCATTCATATGCTACACTTTCTTTTAATATGTTTAACTATCAGTTATAACTCTATTCAAGACGTTTTTTTGTTCTGTTTGATGTGGTTTGATCCATGGAAACAAAGTCAGGTATTTGTCTACGTTTAGAACGTCTTCTGATGCGCATTTTGATAAGAGATCCGCTGAACAATCTTAGTGACATTAAACTACTTCATGAAAATCTTCATGCAGTTAGAAACTATGTTAATGGGATGTAGATCGTATTCATATATTTTGATAAAGGACTGTGGTTAATTCTCCGAAATCAAAACATTTGTTTTAATCATCACTTTGGAATTAGAATTATGGGAACTTGGGAAGTTCTGTTCTTTACAGCTATGAATGATTCCTTTACAAGCAAAGTAAAAGATTTTTCAATATCTTAGACAGGATGTTCATTCTAGGCATTATGTAACATACCTGGCATATGGATTCTTGAGACCAAAACAACAAGTAAAAATAAATTTGGGTCGATTTCTCATTATGGGTGTTATCGCTGTGTGGTAAGTCTCTTAATTATGTCTTAATTATTACAAATAACGCAATTATTATTATTATATGTGCAGTCCAATGGGTGCATAACTTAAGAATTAGCTCTCTCTCTCTCTCTCTCTCTCTCTCTCTCTCTCTCTCTCTCTCTCGCTCTCTCTCCATGTAAATAGTTCGATTTCTCGCTTTGGTTTTGCATAATGTGTAATTTTCGGGTGTAAAATTAAATTAACAAGTTACAATAAACTTCGTAATCGCTACTTTAATTTACGCATTTCAAACTGAAGATGTAGTTTCTCTAAACATGGGCCGATTCAGTAGATTTTTTCGTTTCTTTTGGTAAGTACTCTCAAAGTTTTGATCCCTAATTTTCCCCTAGTGTGTTGTAACTGTAACTAAAAATATCGATGCTACCTACTTACTTGTATGAGATATGAAACACCAAAGTGATTCATTACATAGATAGCAGGAGTAGTTGAGTTACCTCCCAGATTAATTGGTTTAGAACTAGTTCCCATTAGGTGAGCAACTGAATGCAAGAAAAACAGGTCTACGAGATACTGTTTATCAGCTGTTTTCTTGCTTTTCTCTCTTTCTTTTTTCTCTTGTAACTTGGGCATGGCCTGACCTTAACGTTATTTCATGCTGGGTTCATTTACACGCTTCGTGGATTCTGAAATTTAGATTGACAAATGCCAAGTCAGCTTCTGGTCAAGTTACTTGTTTGCTCTGCGGAGGAATCTGCCTCCTCCAAGAACAAGAGCCATCAACTACTTTACTTTATTTAAACAAATGAAGGGTGTCGGGAGAAAACAGCGGATGTCACAAAACAGGTTTATGGAGAAAATGAAGTTTTAATTTCTTCATGGAACGGCTCAACAAATTATGTAATATGGTCTCCCATGGTCATTACGAATATTTTTGCTTCGTTCTTTCACAGCTTTGTAGCTCCAATTTCTCTCAATAGAATGAGCTTTCAGCACAAAACAGCTAGAAATTGACACCCCCCCCCTCCCGATACCCTTCAAATATCTATGTTAGAGAAATTTATTACTCCAACTGTTTTTTCCACGGATAAACACTGTACTGCTATAATTTATTGGAGTCTCTGTACTTTCGATTTGGAAAAACGAAAGAATCTGTTTTAAAGAAGTAGACCAAAATTTTTGGATGAAGGATCACCCATTTTGCATATAATTAACATGTATACCCTGTTTTACCGAATCTAGGACATTTTGGCGACGAATGTTTCGACGACGGACATTTTGGCGACAATGCTCTCAACAGATAGTTCACTGACGCACAATTTGGCGAAAAAAAACTTTTATGAATGTACTTTAGTTGTTAAGGCATTAAAAAGTTACCAAACTGAGTGAAAATATAGTGCATTTGTGTCTAATTTTAAGGCATTTGGATGGGATCCAGACCCATGAAGTATCTGCTCCGAGGGTTGACCAGAATAGACTTGAAGTCCAAAGAAAACATTTACTGGAGAAAAGGGGGCGCCTTGTTTCAAAACAACTTAAGAATCTTCATAAGGAAATTTAAATAAGAATGGCCAAAACCTAATTGTTAAAAATACCGAATCAAAATTTTAGAAAATAATTCGGATAGTTAGACGGCTATAATTAGAAAGTTATATATATATTTTTAATTCTTGTCTCAAAGTAAGGGGAGAACTTGTTTTTCTTCCATTTCTATTAATATCAGCTGTTTCCTTTGAAATGGAAGTGCTCGTCTCTAGAAGGGGTGGTGATGTGATTGCTTTAGATGGCTTCATGTGTACAATAGAAAGAACGATAAAAACGAGAATACGATGGAGATGTGTGGAAAGAACTTGTATGAAATGCAAAGGCATTCTTACTACAGATCATTTTAGAAGAGATCCGAAGTTAACAAAGGATCACAATCATCCAGCAAATCCAGCGAAGATTGCGTGTTTTAAGAGCAAGGAAAAGATGAAGACAATGGCGAAGACCGATGGCAAGAGCGCTGCAGCTATATATACCTTAGCGGTAACAGAGTTGAATGATGATGAAAAGTTCATCATGTCTTCGGCGGCCCCGTACAAAAGGAACATCAGACGTCCGAAATCATCGAATTTTCACGGAAGGTCCACGATAAACAAATTATGTGAAGCGTGGAACAACAAGTTTTCAAACGTTGTAGGCCATCAGCACCCATCCACCACTTACAGCTGAGAGAGTTGTGTCCTCAATGGTCATACAAAGAGAAAGGGGGTTTTTCCCGAAAAAGTATGTACGCGAAGTATACAAAGGTATGTAAGAGAGGCTAAAAAGACTGTGTAAAGACTTCAGTCGTGGAAGTAAAAAAGTGCAGGAATTTCTTTTGGCTGTGGCACATACTATACATATTAGAAACCGGTAACAGGATGCAGGTTCAACAAATATTTGCCTCGCCATTGTGATTTCGTTTGAAGGTTATATGTAAACTATTGTCGTCTTAAAAGTTAATGGCGTTTCATTACCACAAATTGCTTTCAATTAGCGTCCAACATTTCAATATTAGCCTCCAACATTCCAGTATGAATTATGTTTGTAGATAGTCAACAGATAAAAATAGTACTATTTTTGATAACAATACTTTTGAGTTGGCTTTACTATTTTACGGAAGCCATTTTGCACTTTGATCACTTCCTTGATGTATTCTCAATCTCAATCAAAATGTGGTATTTGGCTACAAACGTCAATCACATATAATTTCGCCGAAATGTCCGCTACAAAACGTCATTAAAAAAGTGTAGCCAATATGTTCGTCGCCAAAGTGTCCTCCTATTGGTAGTTTCGTCGGAATGTCCGTCGCCAAAATGTCCTGTTCCCGGTTTTACCCCGGTGGGGAGATTTTAGATTTTTGTTAAAAGGAATAATACAAAATAGATTTTAAAACCTTTTCGTAGCTACAGCCTTAAAGAATAATAAATGCAGAATGATTGTACTGATTTTCATTACACTTTGTAAACAATCTTGGCTTTAGCAAGTCAACAAAGCTTTGCTATCCGGCTCTACCCCACTTTCCCCTACTATTCCTTAAGGAAAAGTTTTACTTTCATTTCATTAGACCTATCTTACTGTTTTTCTGATATTTGCTCGATTCTAGTTTGTTTGTTGAAACGGTATGTACACATTTTTTTAGACAGGAATTTCCGGAATTCCTACCAAACAGGAATTTACAGATAAAGATTTTTTTAAAGTTTATTCTCACGAAGGAATGCTAGTTAAAATAAGAAAGGAGTTGCAAACAAACATATGTGCTATTGTCCTTGAAACAATATTGATACTTTAGAATTGTATTCAAAATACTTTTAAAGGGAATATGGTGTCTAGCAGGGATTTGTTGTCAGTTATTAGTGTATGTTATTGGACAAGTAAACACATTACAAATAGTCACATTCACTACGAAACTAACTGGTGAATACCTTTAATACTCTCAACAAACAAAATAGTGTATACAGGAAATTTACGTGGGAACGTTTTCTTCTAACATCAGTTGTGTTCGTAGTATAAAAGGGCTTAAAACATGCATTAAAAAAGAGATGGGGCTTCTGGTGAAGTCCTGCAACACAATTGCTTTGTAAGCAGTGGCGTATCCTGACTTTTGAGGTTGGGCATGCAATGCTACTACTACTACTATTATTATTATTATTATTATTATTATTATTATTATTATTATTATTATAAAGAATTATGTATGGGAATTAGAGATGACTTCCATCTAATTGCTCTTTACAAACTTGCAATTCCCTCTTTCTTACTGTCATAGACCTCGAGTAACGAAGTTCGACACATGGTAGTTTCACAGGTGATTTACAAGTGTTTCAATCGCATGCCAGTTTTCAACAATGAGCTCATGAAAAAAAGGAACCGAGAAGGTGATCATTTCTTCTAGTTTTGGTGGTAAATTATATTTCCCTAGAGAAAAAAGAATAGGATGGCGCGGCAGGACATAGAATAACAAGACATAGAGAGCAAGAAAGAATTTGGAACAAGAAAAAATTGATCGTCTCTTGCCGCTCACGCAAATTACACCTGCCACTAAGGAGGAAGTAATTAAGTTACTTCATAACTTTTATCCTTTTCTAGATGAAAGGCGAAAATAGGAAGTATCCTCAGTAAAGTCAAGAAAATATGAGTATATAACACATTTAGAAGTTTATCTTGTGATTTTTCTGGAAATACAAAAATCCACACATATTCCACACAGAATTGCACTCCACGTGAATTACACACTACAAACATTTTGTGGAATTCCACATGCATTGACAGCGCTACAAAACACACACTTTCATAAAGATGGCAACTATGCTGAATGCAACTTTTAGCGGTGCATGCATTTTTGGATTTCTCCCGCGGCTTTCAACCAATAAAACACACGTTCACAGGCAAGCGGACGACAAAGATCTTGAGTAGACGCCCACATAGATAGCCGAGAATACTGCAGCGCCACACGTGAACAGTTTACTAAACTACTTACCGCCTGCTTTCGTATTACGGGTTCTGGTCTAGGATATCAGGTGAAGCTTAGTTATTTCTCAAAATCTTTTCTGATTTCTCCTTGGAAAATAATAAAATAAATAAACTAGAATCCGAAGGCATGGAATGCATGCCTTGCATTCATGGAGAATACGCCGCTGTTTGTAAGGAAGATAAGAGTGCTGTGGAGAGAGCTTGGCTGGCGAGTGGCAGCGCATGTTGGTTTGTAGACCCGTATCCCTGTGTGGTTCAGATCCCACGTTTATAGTAAAGCCCATTCTTAGGGGCCATGTTCAATTAGAACAAAAATCACAACTCAAATAAAGATAAACAGAAAGATAAAAGAAATATATTTATCTTTGGAGAGCAATGATTCACAAACATGATTTATTGCTGGCAAAATAAATCTTGTACTCAACGACCTTTGATTTCAGCTTATCTAAGTACTGATAACTTCTTTTTTAACATTATTTTGAAACAGACACTGAAATTGAAAGGATTAAATTTTGCTTATTTTTTTTTAATATATATTTTAAGCAATGAATACTTGTACGGGCATTCCCGCCCCATCAGATCAAATCAGCTTTTGTATCTCTCTCTCTCTCTCTTACACACTGAAATTAAGAAATCAATTGCATGGTGTTTTTAAAGGTCACTGAGGGGTCGGCGGTTGTTTTGTAGTTTCAAACCTCACAAAATCATCATGATATCCGTCATGGAAGGTTCTTTACGATCTTTTTTTCACGCACATTTGACCGGTAGTACAAATTGTGCGCCTTCTTATTTTATAACGGTACGTGGATATCTGTATGTGTGTGTGTGACTGGATAACCATAAAGAGTAGTGAATTACTGAAAGAATGTCGTTTTAAAGGATCCGTAAGCCAAGGACAGGAGAGGAATTGACAATGAAGAAAGAATTCAACCGCTTTCCCTGAAACTTGAGACTAGGAACTTCATTTAGGTGTAGCAGAGTTCATGCCAGGCGTCGAAAGTATAAAGCATAATAAAATTTCTCACCAACCCATCTTTTATTTTCAGTCGGCTTCTCTCCCACAACTAGGAAACTTCCTTCATAGTATTTTTCTTTTCTTTTGAATATTCAAGAATCTTTTCCTCGCAGTCATATTCAAACGAAGAAAATTACTCTTCGTATTTTGCTTACTCTGCGCGTATTTTTTTCAACATATCGCAAATTGAGTGCGAAAGAATCAAATATAGGATGGCGTTGGCGGTAGGGGGGGGGGGAATCGGACACTTTCCTGTCTCGAATTTTTAGTGTGTGTAAGAATGCTTTCATTCAGTATTAAATATTTCTTAAGACGTTACGAATTTCTTCTTTTACACTTCCAGAATTTTATACCTCCACAACTAGAGATGTGTCGACACCAGAATTTCTAGATAAACTCGATACTTATTTCTAACCTTCAATACTTGGTATTAGATACTTTTATCATAAATGTCTTTCAATGTATTAAATAATACATGTATTAATTAAAAATAAAATGTAAATGTATTGCTTTCCAATAATTTATAATTTAACTCTGTCTTGAGCCATAGATGCAATGCCATAAATAAAATTCAAGAAGCTTTAAGATATATGCTATAGACCTAACGTTCTACCATGGGATTATTTTCAGAGAAAGATATTACTAAAAAAAATTCAAAGTATCGAAAAAGTATCGACTTAATTAGCTGAGGCATCGATCGATACCGATATTTTGGAAGTATCGGTGGTATCAAGGTATCGAAAATATCTTGAACCCATCCCTAATATATATATATATATATATATATATATACAGATGCTTATCAGA
>JAGDQP010001062.1:34031-61291 GCA_022664845.1 Lepisma saccharinum
CCGCGACCATGCAACTTGGACCGTTGACGACTGGAAACGTGTGGTATGGTCGGATGAGTCACCATTCACCCTATTCCAAACCACGGGCCGTGTTTATGTGTGGAGAACGCCCAAAGAAGCGTATGATCTGCAGTGTCTCCGCCCAACTGTGAAACATGGCGGCGGCACGGTGATGCTGTGGGCCGCAATATCATGGTTTTCATTGGGTCCTGTGGTCACACTTCGCGGACGCATCACTGCCAACGATTATGTCGCAATTTTAGGAGACCACTTGCATCCTATGGTCCGGATGTTGTTCCCGGACAATGACGCCATATTCCAGGATGATAATGCACCCATTCACACAGCTGGAGTTGTTGCAGCGTGGTTTGAGGAACATCGGGATGAAGTTCAACACCTCCCCTGGCCCGCCCAATCCCCAGATCTCAACATAATTGAACATCTGTGGTCCATCTTGGAAACACGACTCCGGCGACGATTTCCACCTCCATCCTCTCTCACAGAACTGGCCGATGCCCTGCACGAGGAATGGTGTAATATTCCACTTGCTACCATTCACGACCTCTATGCCTCCATCCCACGTCGCATCAAGGCTGTTCTGAAGGCGAAAGGTGGCCCGACACCATATTAATCTGGTAAGTTGCACTTTCGTTCAGGTGTTTCCATTATTCTGATAAGCATCTGTATATATATATATTTATATTTGACGCTGGGACCAAGACAATGTAATAAATCTCATTATTCAATCTTCTATCAAGGAATATTATATCGTTAGGAAGCGTTCTTTGACCTTCTATTAACATGTTATAATTGTTAGTAATTACAAATCTGCAGCAATGCGAAGCTTAATATTCCACATACCAATTCCAATAGGAAGTATGATAGATTTGGTGCCGGTAAAGTATGCCTTCTGCTTGTTCGATTCGACTGAAATTTGATATCTGAGTGTTTCTTGTTATTTATTTTAAAGACGTATACCAAATTTATTGTGTTTGCCTTTATTTAAAGTTCTAGCTTACATAGAGAAAATCGAATATGCGTATAGGTAAAATACCACTTCCGCTTGACCAATTTTGTCCAAAAGTTGATACGGATATACAATTTTTGTTTAAGGACCACACATCAAATTTCATTCATCTAGCTCAATCAGTTTTCGAGTAAGCGTGTTCATATAGATACGGATCTCTGGCTATCTCTGCAGATGCAGGCTTATCTCTGGCTGTGCCATCTAGAGCGAAAATAGGCATATTTTTTGTACATCCAAATCACAGTTTATTAATATTTAATTACTCTTTTTATTTGACAACAAAACATAGTTGCACGTCTTGCAATTAAGATCAAAAAACACTGAACTGCTGAACAAGACTATATTATTCGTAAAAAATTAAATTACATGTAACGTTTCGACCTTCTAGCCAAGATCCTCATCAGACATACACTCTTGCGTTGATGATTGTTTTGGGATATGGGAAGGCTCTAAAGAAGAATTGATAGAGTTTGTAGAAGGCATTGAGGATAAAGAAAAAGGGATAGAGTTAGAGCTGGAGATAGAGAAGGGAGGTAGCTTATGTTATCTTGATATTTTAATGAGTAAAGAAGGGAGGAGACTTAAAACTCAATGGTATCAAAAAGAATGCAATGCTGGTATTTATTGTAATAAGAAAAGTAATGTGGATAAAAGCACCAAAGCAAATTTTATAAGAAATATGTTGACAAGAATTAGTAGGATTTGTAGCAAAAATGTAGAAAAGAATGTAAACGTTTTTAAGGAACAGCTATATGAGAATGGGTATAGTAAAAGGGATATCTTAAAGGCATCTGTGGTTTCTAGAGGAAGAGAAGGAGAGGAGGAAGGAAAAGAGGTGGTATGGAAAGGCATTATAGGGTTAGGAGAGGACACAGAGATTATTAAAAAGATGTTAAGAAAGCAGGGTGTAAGAGTGTACAGAAAAGGTAGTAGAAAGTTGTTGGATTTGGTCAGAAGTAAAGGAAAGGATAAAGGGAAGAAGGAGCAGAAAGGTGTAATTTATTGTATTAACTGTGAGGATTGTGATATGAAGTATATTGGAGAGACGGGTAAATTGTTGAAAGAAAGAATTAAACAACATAAAAGCGATGTGAAATATGGTAGAGTCAATGCTATATTCAAACATGTAAAAGAAAAAGGACATAATGTGGACTGGGAAAAAGTGATTGTGTTAGAATATGAAGATAGTATGTGGCCTAGAAAATGGAAGGAGGCATGGTGGATAGAAAAAGAAGAAAATAAGAACTTAATGAACTGGACTAAAGGTTTTAGCATTAATAAAGAATGGAAGATTATTGTTGACAAACACAGGGATATGTATGTTAAATGAGGTGTTAGGGGCCTCTATGTTTGCTTCATGTTGATTCTCTTTTGTTGAGTGTATGTCTGATGAGGATCTTGGCTAGAAGGTCGAAACGTTACATGTAATTTAATTTTTTACGAATAATATAGTCTTGTTCAGCAGTTCAGTGTTTTTTGATCTTTTTATTTCTCTCACTTTCTTTTCGCAACATGCAACATCAAATACATATTTTTTCTCTTCATTTACGTTTCAGCATTTAAGGTTGTAGTACTTATAACTGATATCCCTCGGAATGAGGTTTTCAACATTCTCACACACTAGTTTTGCACGCACATGGTGTGAACGTTGAATGATTAACGTACTGTACATTCATTGGTATGTGATAGAGCGGAACTACAGTCGGCAACAGCGCTTTCGAAGCAAGCAAGAAAGAAGGAAGATTGGGAGAGACAAAAATATATAATTTCATACTCTTCTGCCTCTTTCTCTGTCAGCGAACGAAAGTGTTGCTCTCTATACACTGTCATCCGAAACAAAGACAAATGGGAACCGCGGCTTCAAAAGGAAAATCTTTCATTATAGTTTAAGAATTCATTGCTTTAAGGACTATAGAGGTATGCATGACCTAAGGAATATCTACATTATAAATTCCCTCGGCGAGCACTCTTAAAAGGAAAAGAATAAAGATTGAGGACGCTAGTGGACAACTTATCATTGCGACTTGTGTCTACTGAAACTAACGAAAACCTCAGACAGATGGCTAGCAGTAAGAACCCATGGACCCATGGGGGTGGGTTCTACTTTAGTATTTCTTGGCGAAATTGGCGTTTGTCTTACTCCTAACAACTTCCATAGTTACATCACTACATGCTTTTATAAAAACAGAGATTAACTATTATTATTATTATTATTATTATTATTATTCAGTAAATAAGTAGGAAGCCAGTAAAGTTTTGCCAGTTTTGTAACATTTTATATTGTTTTCATAACAAAGAACTAATTGAACACTGTATACCCTTTCTTGCTAATTCTTTTAATTTTTCATGCAGAAAAATTGGACGCTGTTATGTAATGCGGAACTAACTCGAAGTCTGAATTTTCCGCTAGCGCAAAGTTCGTGAAACAATAGCAATAAAATTCTATTTCCTCAATTGATAGTTCGCTCATGCGTCTCCAGAAAGCAGCACGATCCCCATAAGGATTTGATTATTTTTGAATAACATATTAGTTTAAGTCTTCATGATACCTTTTCAATAAAGAACTAAATATCTCGAAAAACATGTGCTATGGACTATAGTTAATGTATAAACCAAGTTATTAATATTATATTTGTTAGAAATATTTATTTAATATTTTATGGAATTTATGTTTAATTCGCTGATAAAAAGAGTTTTAAAAAGATACTTTGATGTTTTGCGGGTTGCTAATTAATCAGGTACATTGTGCATGTTTCAGGAGTAGCTCGGTAGATGGCAGCACAACTAAAGTGATGATTTGATAGTCAAAATCGAGATTTTAGAATATTAAATGATTTGTTTTCATTTGTAATATCGGCACAAGAATACAAGAAGTTACATTAATAATTGTAATAATGTTAAGTAAAGGATTTTGTATATAATGATAATGAAATAAGATCTAGTCGCTTTTGTTTAGTAAAGCCAGGTATGTAAAAAGCTTGGTTGGGTTTCACGAGACTAGAGGTACATGTATAGATATATTTCGTTATGTTTTAACCATCTGAATAAATACCTATATTTTAATATTATCAAGTTCTCTTTAATTCGTTTGGGAGACATTGATTATAATGCTACCAAGATCGCTGAAAAGCACCGCAGTAGTGTTCATAATCATAGGCTCTACGAGTATATAGTTTAATGCTTGTAGCCCACACTGCGGGGAGCAGACTGGGGAACATTTTTATTAGGTGTAGGATTCACGTCAAGCTTCGAAAGAACCCGTCGCACCCTGAGATACTCCAAGTTCTTAATTAATCTGTGATCGGACCACAGTGCAACTATAATTTGAATTTTGATGGTTATAAGAGAATAAGAACCATTACACATGCCATGCAATTTATTGCAGTTTTTGTGGTAACGAAATTAGTTTCCTAGAACTTATATTCGTGCAACGCCTGACAATATATTCTGCTTCAAATTTCGTATAATTATATAGGATTTTACCCTCAAGACGTAAACCACATTAGAATATTAAACTACTTACAATTTTCATGGTAACGAGATTGAATTATTAAAAGTATATTGAAGCATTACGTACGAATGATTGATCCGATTGCAGCTAAAAGCTTTTAACAGTACAATAACTTTAATATATTTACAGTTTCCATGGTAACATGACATTTAAAATACAAGGAATTGCATTATATATCAATCACTCACTCAGCTCAGTTTTACATACATCGCAAGAGATGAATGCGTCCTTATTATTATTAAGTTTATTTACTTTAATGATAAACGAAACTAGTTAGCCCATATTTAACAGTGGTTAAAATTACTAAGAAAGTCAAAAGACTTAGGGCTAGAGCATAAAAATCTTACCGTAACTTAAGTACATGCTTCTGGTTTATAATACGTAAAAGGAATATGTGAACCAACAGGTTCTAGTACACTGTTTCTATTATTAAATTTAATTCTTTGCGTTGTACTAATTTGTTTGTGTATCAACCTTTAGGCGTTTATTTCGATTACAGTATGACATTTAGTAGACATCTGAACGTCATTATAACGGTATGTGAAAAATTGATAGAATAGCTATTTAATCAATGATCAGAAATGTCTACAGAACGTTCTATGGTTATTTTATAAAATATTAGTAAGAGTTAAAATGGAATATTCTATAATTATCTGGAATATGAATACCAAAGATAAACTTGAAGTTATTAAAAATGTTATTTAAGAATTTGATGTTATACATTCAAAAAGCAATATTATAGATGTAGTTATGAATATTTGTGTCAATATTTTGTCTTTGTATGTACAAGAGAAGTTATGATATTGATAAACAATTTATTGAAGGCCTGCTGGATAATAAAATTCATAGTAGACATTTGCATGAAATATGTATTACATATATACCAATGTATAGGTTGGGAACTGATCATTTACTTTGGATTAAGGACAAATTTAATAATATGTTAATTAGATTGGAAACTATGAACAACAAACTATCCAAGTCCGCATATCAATTTGATACTCTAATAACTGACTTGCTGGATTGATGACTTATTAACATTTACTTCTAGTAAAGTAGTAATTAATTTTGTTATTATACTGAGCTTTATTTTAATAAGTAATTTATCAGAATATTTTGTAATTATTTTATTTTTGTCTTATCTTTCTGCCACTTGGCTTGTGCTATATTGTTTTTTTTTTAAAACCTGTTCATAGCATGCTAATAAAGAGTTGCAATATACAGTAGTTACCGCTATCATTTGAGATTGTGTTTGTAATTACTGAGATCAGCGTGTAAGCCTACGCAATACGCTAACGGGTAAGATTTTCTATGAATGTCCTTCAGCAGACTAGTCACTTCATCTACATTAAAAAAAAGTGAATTCGTAAGTAGAAAACCATCCACTGTGAAGAAGATGACGACACTGCAGATTCTGCTGATTATGTAAGCAAGCAAAAGGAAAGGACTGAGGCATCCATGACCGCTTATTTTCGAGATGTTAATGCACCATGACTTGAGAAACTCTTTTGCTCATTCTTTTTTTTTTTAAGCCATGACGGTTCTTTAACAGTTTGCATAGAAACAGTTATAAGAGAAACTAACTTTTTTTTTTACTTTAATACTTGGCTTTAGGAGTGAGTAGATTCCGAACTTTATTCATATAATTCGGAAAATAAAATACAGAATTTTTGATACTCAAAGATTTCTGCAAGGATAAGACTAAACATTTAACCTTTATGGTTAAGTTCTCAAACTTCAGGATAAGTTTGAGAAGTACAGAAAGAACTTCATATAGATACGTAACCTACATTATGAAATGTCTACACATTTTCTCCAGACTTAGAAATACTTTCTAAGCTCGCCGGTCGATGCCTCTGAGAGCAATAGCTTACTTTCTTAAAGATCCTGGTAAAAATAAATTCTCTGATTGGCTCCGTCTTTCCTATTAGCTGAAATATGGCAGTAGGAACCAATCATAAGCTTGAATTCATTAGGATGTTTCAGAAAATAAACTAGTGGGCTCAGAGCCATCTAGTTGCGAAGTAAGAAAGTGTGTCGAAGTCAAAAGGAAATGAGTAGCTATTTATGAGGGCAAATGAACTATTTTTTTTTTGTTTCCGTCTGGCTAATTCATGCCCTTCAATTCATGACCATTTACTTTTTATACACACAATATTCAAATTTACGAAACTCAAAGTTTTTTCTTTCTTTCTTCGAAATTTTACCTTGTACGATTTAACAAAATTTTCCCATTTACAACGTAACTTCACGGGAATTTCTAGTTTTCTTCCTTATAGAGATATTAGTATTTCTAAATATTAATATTTTCAAGAAATGTTGAAAAATTCCTTGTCAATACTTCGGGAATTAAAGAGGTCCGCAAAGAAAATATTTTGGAGCTATACTTAAAATCTTGTTCTTAAAAACTTCATAAAATTTCGTTCAACCAGGCAAAGTTGTTTCTTCTTCTTTCTTCAGGCGTTTGGATGTGGAATGACTCCGATAGACCATACGATAATTTATGTTGACAATTATTCTTTGGCATATTCTAAGAATTATTTAGTTATTTTCTAAAAACTGGGCAAAATTTAAAACTGAATACATTTTTTCTAAAATTACTATTAAAGAATGTATTATTTACAGGTAATGCGGTGGATAAATAACAAATCTATTATGTTAAACTCCCTAGTAAAAACTCATCAATTTGTTTTTGTTACGAAGCTGTAGGTAAAGGCATGAGTAGGATCACGTATACGTAAGATCCATGTCCTTTCACTTGTCACTACAACATTGGCCTCGTAACAACAATTTGCGTTTCATTGTGAGTAGCTTCACAGCATTTAATATAATTATGCTTCCGGCACATTTAATATTTTTAGATATTAAAAGTAATGCGCTAAGAGCGTTCACCTTCGTTCAATAAGCCAGCGAAATCTCCCGTGGAGAAATGTTTCATCTGATAATATTTTATCAAGTTGGTTACGCATAATCTAGTAAATGATCAAGAGTCATTGAACTTTGCACTGTTTGAAGCAATCTGATCAGCAGACAAATTGATCTAAAGATGTATTGTACACAACCATACTTTGTTTGTTAAAATAGGCAACGTCCAGACCTTAGGTTTATGCTCTATACACTTTGACCAGCAAGGTTTTACGATTGCCATATGCATATTAGTGAAATTTATTAGTGCGATTTTAACTCCATTTTAGTCCAATGAATATAAAAGAACGTTCTCAGATGGCCGATAATCTCATTCACCGTTGTGTCTGCCACATATTTTGCTTTCATGGCAGCGATGAAATACGAGGTGCGTTAATTTTCAAACTGATCAAAAAGTTGTTACATAATTACGACATTTTAACATATACTAAGTATGTTAAAGTGTTGACTAAGTATGATTTAGATGTTGAAAGAGCTACTTGTATAGAAAAGTAGAAAATTCGTCATAAAGAGCTGAAGATTTCACACAACACATTATAATTAAATCGATCTCGGTAAGTCCTCAAAAAGGGCTGTTGCGTCACAGATTATAATTTTGATTTTAAATGCTTATCATTTATAAAGTTGTATGTGAAAAATATTCAGGAATTTAAATGGAATTACTCTTCAGAGCACAATACCCCCCCCCCCCCGAAAAGTTTTGAATGACTTTATACCAATTCACGAGATCAAAAATACCTTCGGAGATGTACAAGTATCATCAGAGAAGTTTTTCTGAAAGAAACACTGAATGTGTCCTCACCGGGAATGTTGCACCTTTAATATACGCAATAGCAAGTTCTGTTTCTTTAATTTCTTATTGAATTAGTTCTAATCACTTCCCACTAGCTATTTTGAATGCGAAGGTAAAGTTTGTATGTTACTCTATCGAGAACTCTTGAAATCTGGTTTTATCAACTAAAAAGCACATTTTCAGTGACGCAATCTTTCCCAAAGTACGTTTTCATATGTCAGACTGTAGATCTCTCTGCTATCTCACTCTCTTTAGCTAAGCACTCAGGTCATTGCACTTGGGCCGATTGCACGTTCCATTAATGAACTACTCTATATTCCCTATTTCCCTTTCGATGTTATGAATTAAATGTTCTTTTGATCTTTCAGAGCACTCTTCCGTTGGTAATCAATAGCTGAAGTGATCGGGGACAGAAACAGTCTGTATAGTTTTCTTGTGTGCAATATAGTATAGATACGAGGGCTATTTACTCAATCACTGAACAAAATTGAAGTAAAAAAATGTTAACAACTACAAAAGTTACGTACGGTAGCCCGGGGGCCGGTGACAGGTCAATACAATCATGCTTTGGGATTTTTTTTCTCCCATCCTCACTCTTTCGACTGAAGTACCATTGGCAAATAATCTCGCCTTTTTCTCCTTGTGATCGAAATAGACCTGGGATACCCTACATACAGGGGATAGCTATACAATTTCTTCACGTTGGTTTATCCGCATTAAAAAAAAGCATTAATCTTAACAAGTAGGGGATTTTATAACTCTTCCTCAAAGAAAGTTCCCGCTTGGGTGGCAAGAGTACTTCTTGGAAAAGAAACCTGAATTCCAGAATGGGAATACTATTTGTTTGTTTTTTTCAATTTCGGAATGACGGAATCACAAAAACAAGACGAAACTTGAAATAATCGGCAAAGCAAAAAAAAAATCAGACCACTTCTAAAAGAGAAGCTGCACAAATCCATGTGTTCACTGAGTAATTAGAGTCCTTGAATTCTCTACACTTGCTCCTTTAAGTGCGCTCGAATTTCTGTAAAGGCTGTATCTTTTAACGATCCAATTCCGAAATCAGCTTCACACGTCCGAATAGGCCTACTGACTGGTAAGTCAACCTCTTGTGAACTGGAGTTGAAAATCGTGAATGTCGAAAGAAGTGAACAATACGAATTGCAGACACTTTTACTGAACAAACCTACAATACTTCAGGCTGCTGAATGTCACTCTAGAACCAATGACGCCATGAACTCTCCCCCACTGTTGTGTACATGAGGTCTTTCAAAAAATAAGTTTAGAGCATCAAACAAAATCAGATAACTGATAAATATTATGAAAATATTTTTTGTAAAGAAAGTTCTATCGTCTTTATGCAAATATTGATTACATAAGCATTCCGGCTTGAACCAGAGCGTTCGGCAATAATGGAAAAAACAAAAGTATGTGGAAAATTGTGCTCCCGTTATTGCTTTGTAGCATGGAAGGTGCTCGCGTCCTAGACATGGTTAAATACGAAGTGAGGGGCCAACCGTGGTAGTCTGAGGCGTCAGGCCAACATCTCCAAGGTTCTAGGTTCGAATCCCGGCTGGAGCATGGATGTTTGTGAATTTTAAAATTAAAACTTGACAGCCAATGGCCCCCGTGACGGACCGATGTCTATAGTTACTAAAATGGTCCCAAAATAGAAAGTTTACAAAAGTTTCACGAAGTGACGGAAATTGTCCGTTATGAAGGAATAGACTGTTTGCCTGAAACAAATTCACGAGAAGTGAGATAGACTACAGAATTCTCTGTAATCCGGCACGAATCTATATTGTATATAATCCGACAAAGCCCGTTCCCATATGTGTCGGACTACAGAGACTCTACAAGATTTTAATTGAAAATATTGAATTTATATTTCAATCAATGTCGAGAGAAAGGTATATGCATGTGCACGGAGGGTAAGTGCCTTTATAATACCATGAAAATGATCAAGAAAACATTAACTATTATACTCGTTCTGTTAATCATTTCAGTAAGACTGTCATCTGATTAGTCATAAAAGAGTGCCTTTTGCCATGTGTTAATTTAGATTGAATTTGAATTCAATTGTTTCAAGAAATTGTGGTATATAAAGAATGCCCCCAAATCGTGTTAAGTCAAATTATAACTGATTTTCACACGTGATAAGTGAAATTTAAGATACTAACAAGGGAAGTACTTATGTCGTGAGACCTGGATTTTTGTGAAAATTTGTTTCCTGCCTAATTTAGGGTCGCTAATTAGCGTAGTGATAGTCATTCATTTCTGAAACGTGTTGTTTTACCGCTATGCTTTAGTAAACATGTCATGCCGAGCCTGAAATTGATGGACAAAGTGTTATATATTCTGAATGCATGTTCTGTTACCTCTCAAATGAGATATATATTCAAGTGAAACGACAATCGCTAGGTGCATAGTAACGTACCAGACAAAAGTCTATATAATCCCTCAATTTCAGGCTCCGCGTGACAATTTTACCAAAGTGTAGCAGGCAAACAACGCATTTCCGAAACGAGTGACTATCAACACGCTAATTAGAGACTCGAATTTAGTTAGGAAACCAATTTTCACAAAAAATCTAGCTCTCACGACTTAAGGACTTCCCTTGTAAGATGTCTAAAATAGGTACGAAAAAGAAAAAAAATGCAGCTTCCTGTATTTTTTTATACCAGACATTAATGCTTGTGACTAAGACCTGTGTTTCCACCGCATCACGTTTCTCTGTTAAACCCCTAAAGACTGAGAAGAATTTGCAGAAGACGTTCTCGCGGTGCTCCCGTTGTACTATCTACCTTTAAGGTAACATTAAAACGGCAGAACAACGACAGAAAAACACCTGTAATACGTATAATGTACTCCCTGAGAGATATGCAACCCAGACGACACAATAGCAGCAGCATTCAAAATGATAGTGATTTGTTAACAGATTTATTCAATAAAGTTAAAATAAATTTTCACAAAATAATAGACAGTTTTCAAACATCGTACGAGAAGTAAAAAATATTAACCCTCTTGAAGGCGTGAGCGACATCGACCCGAAAGATCTCTAAGACCACTCATTGCAAAAGTTAACGAAACGCACTTCAAAATGCCTAAAACATTGAAAGACAACAATTGTAACCGCATCTACTTATTTTCTGGCTATTCATGTATTCAATTGGTTTACCATTATCAAGATTTACGAAATCGTGACACAGAAGCACAAAACAAGCTGTTACTGTATGCATTCGTATTCTACAAATCAAATGAAGTTGAACTATCTTCACAGTTAAACCAATCTCAACACAAGTCTGGGAACAAATGCATCTTAAATCTTCTACTCCATATGTATTGTAATACAAAACACATGTAACGTTTATAAAACACACAGTATATGTAAAAGAATAATAGCATTTGAAAAGCAATAAAAGAGATGGTGGATTCTTGAAAGCTATTTCTTAGACACTCTGACGAACAGTAAAATCACTAACAGGGTAAAAACCTATTGCAAGGGATTGTAAGGGAGAACAAAAAAGAGAACCCAGAACCATTAACTTAGGAAGTGAACCCAAATCTATAGAAAATTACACATGGATAGCAATATTTAATGTTAAGTTTGCCAAATTAGAGAAAGTGTCTCATGGTTATACGTAGATATATTCACATTTTAATTTTCTTTTCCCATGGTAACAAGAATTTAATGAACACATTTTGCACACTACATGACAACGACTGGACCGATTCCAATCAAAATCTGAATGTTGATACAGCACACAACCCTACAAAATTTTAATCTTATTATAATGTTGATCTATTTAATGTTGTCACGGTAATAACTCACATATTGCGTATTTGCCCATCACGCGAGTACAGTTAAACCAATCTCAGCTGAACTTCCCATGACAATGGAGAACACTACTCTCAAAGTTTTAGCCAAATTACAATCTTCAGCTTCCGTGGAAAAGGAAATAGTAGCCAAAAGCTTCCTTGCTTACGAGAAGCAAATATTAAATTAATATTCATTAGTTTTGTATTTGCCGCAATCGATTTCCACTAGTTCCATCTGAAATAAATAATGAATCGTACACACCAGCGTTGTATGGGTTTATAAATTCGAATACACTGTTAAAAAGTACACAATTGGACATCCCCTTACTTAAATCGACCAACTCTGTAGAACAAAACAAGTGAAGAATTCAGAGAAAGAGTGCTTAAAGAAAAAGCGTGAAAAAAAGAGAATCAATATTTTGAAAACGAATTCCATAATTTCCCCAAGGCCAAAGAAATTAAAATATATTGGTGAGCAAATGCTAATATACTTATTCCACTTGTGTTTAAGTTAGGGAGGTATTTGAAAAATCAATAAGATGTATGGTGACGACAGTAGTTGGTGACATGCAATTTTCATGTTACTTGTCAGACCAAACAGAAAGAATGGAACTATTATCTTATTGACTTTCAAAATTCTACGGAAGTTACCTTAGCAGACAGAGAGAGAGAGAGAGAGAGAAATATGGAAAACTTTTCTAATTTGTGTAGATTGACTGTGCAAGGAACCCCAGATAGGAGGAGTAGAAACAAACATGAATATGATTTTTCCTTTCCGCATTTATCACGAAACAATATCCGCATTGACCTTGAATTATTCAAAGTACTTTTTTTTTTAAAAAAAATGTACCTATCTTATTCTGTCACATCCGGTTGTGTAATGTGACTTCTTGTGTTGGAACGACACAATAGTTAACATTTTGCTCAATTTCCAATTTTGCTCTCTTGTCTTATTTTTTAATACATTTTAGAAAAGTTTTATATTCATGTATTTTTTTTTCCCTCTGCTTAACACTTCCTTCCCAATTCTGTTTTAGTTCCCATGCAATGAATTTATTGTTATACGCACAAATGAAAAAGAAAATAATACCGGACATCCCTCGATCTACGGTGGCACTCATGGAAGGTAGTACCACTCACCATGGGCAGTGCAGCTTGGTGACCATTTGCAGCACTTTTTAGACTTCAGGTGCCCTACAACAATGGGACGTTCCAGCAGGATAATTCACCATATCACTCATCAGACCTAAGTTGTACGTACAGTATTGCTTCAAGGAGATTCTGGACAATTATTACGATGAATGATGTGGTCACCACGTTCGCCCGACATATACTCACTCGAATATTTATGGGGTTGTAAAAAGGTCTATTCACACCACAGATCCTTCACATGTATATCAGGGAGCTGTGAGTGGCTACCCAGAAGGTGTAACTCACTCACTATTTCGCCAGAGGGCTTCAGTCAACTGTTGTTGCACTTTGTCGGGCTACTGGGGATACTAGTTACATATCCCATGTCTTTTGGCATGTGAGTGTATAATGGAGGGATAAAGTGAACCAAATTAACACTTATTCCTCGGCCTTGAACCGAATTTTCAGATTCCGCAGGAATCACTTAAATACTCCACCGGTAGCAAGCTTCACTCTAAAATGTTTTGTGCTTTTGGTTCATTTATCTTGAATTAATTAATCAGAAACATACGTTCGTATTGGCAATGATTCTCTCTTTTCACTATCTCTTTTTCTGAAGTAGAAGAAACGAATTCCTAATCATGGGTAAAGAATAATAATACATCTATAGACAGTATTTTTATTCAGAGATTCTTATGCTTACTTTGTACAATTATGATTTAATTAGGGGCATGGCTACCCGAAATTTCTGGATGAGAATAGGTGAAAATGTGCCGTTCCGGTCCTGACTTTCGAGAAATTCAGTGCCGATTTTCGGAAAGTCTTAAATTTGGAACTTTCAATATTAGGAAGCCTCTAGATCAGGATATTTCCGAAAAGTCGTGAAGTACCAAGATCTCGGGAACTATCGATCACTTGGAAAGTCCCGAACATTGCCGACGATTTTCTGTCCCGAAAATTTCCTGATTTTCTGTGAATGTTATTTTCGCATGTCGGTCCCGTTAAGAAAATTTTCTTCCCATACGCCCCTAGATATAATAGTTAAAAAGACTGAAACGAAAATTTCGAAGCTCAATATGGGACTTGAACATCTGCTCTTTCTCCAAAGAGAAAAAGACAGGTTGGAGAGAGAGGAAGCTTGCAAACATCACGTTTTTAATTCTGGGAAACGTGAGTTCGAATCCTTCTGCATTGCTGCATCCTATTGATTTCTCAGGCTGTGATGCTTCTAGAATACTCTACAGAAGAGTCTGCTTCAAAACGCTTATGTTCTTGTGGGATTTTTCTTTAAAGTGCTTTAACAAAAGCAGAATGCAACAAGAACTGAGAACAAGAAGTAACCGTTCAATAAGTCTAGAAATATATAAGTGATAAAAGAATATACGTTCATGTCACTTTAGCATATCATATTTTATTATTAAAATATCTAGAATTCTGTATTGTTTTGTACCAATTAATGACAAAGGCTTGTCTTTCAGTTCCTAAAATACGTGTAACTAAATATTAAATACGATGAATGAAATAAATGAAAGTAGATAAGAAACTTATTTTTAAATGTTTTGGCAAATTTGCTTTACACTCGAAATTGTGTATGTATATAAATTTGTGAAGGCAACTTCGTTAAAAATTTATATCGTTTGCTGTTGCGATCAACATTCCAGTATCAGTACCATAACAAAGTTTGTTGTTAAGTAACAATCATTCTTTTTCGCTTCGTCTATCATAGTTTTTTTCATATTTTGATTTTTTTTTTCTTTTGATTTGTCTGTGTAATGAAGTTAGAGTCTTATGGTAAATACGTTATCAATCTTATATTGAACCATTCATCAGTTTTGTGCATGTCCATGTTTACGACATTACGTCATTGGCAGGACAGGATTTATGCGACTAGGCACCCTAGGCCCATGACTATCAGCGCCCCAATCCTTCCCCGTCACACCTTCCGTCTTTTTCCCCTTCCAACCTAGACATTATGGGGCCGACCGGGTCCAAGGTGATGACGTTTGGCGCCCTCCCCCCCTTTAATGGTCCTTAATAGTTTTTTTTTTTCGAAAATGTTTTTTCTTGTCTCGCCTTTTGAATAGTGATTTCTAATTTTTCGTTGTAAAGTGCGTCCCTCTGAAAGTTGCGCCCCTAGGCCCGGGCCTAGTGATAAATCCGGCCCTGGTCATTGGTATGGCGATAGTCACATTTTCGTGCTGAACACTCAATGTGCAAACAGAATAATGTGTTGACTATGGCAGCGGTCTACTCCACTACAACTGTAAGTTGCTTTTCTGGTGTGCAAGGCTACTCCTAGTGTAAATTCAAAAACAAAATACATAAATTTCAGGCCTGTAACGCTGCAGTTGACAGTAGCACGAAATGAAACAAGGTACGATATTAGAGTTTACGTAATTACAACGCATGTAGACCTAAATTAACAAAAAATTAAAGTAAGAGAAATAAAGTGTTATAAAGACAATGAATGATGTTTATTTCATAGTACACAGAGTACGCTGTACGTGGGAAAGAGGGAGAAAACAGGCTATTCTGTAGATGGATCAAGTGCCACTAGTCTTCCTAAGAATTTTAACATTCCACCCCTAAATTTTATTTTGAAAGAAGCACAGATTATCATTGCGAATGAAACTCATTAAAATATCCAAACCTCGTGGTCTAGTGACTAACGTCGGGTAATAAGTATTCTAAAAGATTGTTTGAGTCCTACTGCCGATTATTGATGTTTTCCGTACTCTTTCCTAGTTTCATCAGACTAATGCAAAATGGTACTTAGGAAAAGAGTGTTTGTTGAAATTTATGACGGACTTTCAGATGCTCACCCAACGGTCAACGTTTCATACTATCTCCCAGAACAGGTAAGATTTATCACACGGCAAACGAATGTCACACTAACGCAAGTTTCTTGTAGAAAGTATTACTATTATTATTAGTTTCAGTACATTTTACTACGAGTTATGAGCCAAACACGTATAGAACTTATATTATGTATGTATGCATGCAGATAATACTTCTATTGGACTGTGGAAAACGAACGTTATTTTGTAGATAAAATTATGAACCAAGACAAGTTGGGCGTTTATCTGTTCCAAAGAGTGATTGCCTTCTTTGGGAAAGTGCTCAGAGATTAAACAACATGACGAACAGCAGATAATAATATCTCAACAGACTGCGTACATAAAGTCATATATTTCTTGATTTTTCTTGGGGTTTTCGCAGTTATCTGTTATGATAGTTAAGTAAAGGATCAATGTTATATCACTAAGCTCGTCTATTGCAAATAGCTTGGGAAGAACTGGATGTAAAGGGCTGCGTAACACTGTACACAATGAGTTGCACTCTTCAGGTAAAAGTGACGTACATGAAACATGAATACTATCAGAGTAGAATTGGTGAAGTTTATTAAAGAAAAGGAATTACTTTATATTTTTATCTAAAACTTTATTGACTGTTCATGGTTAGAAACCTTTTCATTACATACAAAATGCGGTTTGTTGGATGTTAATGGCATAGTAAAGGGAAAATAAGTTATTGTGATAAACAGCCATATAATTATGGATTTCGTGGACAAAAGACTTTGGAAGAATATGGAATTACTTTAGAGCGTTGGACTCATGTCCGCGTGGTCCCGGGTGCAATAACCGGATGGAGCACCCCACTTTTCGGCGTCCACCAAGCGTCGTGAGAAACACTGGGGAGTCACGTTAATAAAGACATGACGACCACTTGGTCTAGAAAGCCCGATACGCCTGTTCGTGGTTAAGGTGCGCGCAGTTCTGGCCCCACGGCCAACACTCAGGTGGACGCAGTTCCACCAACCGCGGACAGATGGCGTTGGGGCAGGTTCAGAACCTTTCAGTCTGTAACGCCAGTGATTATTATTATTATTATTATATGGAGTTACTTTAGTATTTCCATTGAGATATGAGTGGTCGATACGAAGTGGACATTTCGATAAACATTAATATATGTGAGCTAGAACTATGTTGTGTGCTTATTAATGTGTGATGTACGTAAGAACAGACTAAGTACCTATGATAGAATTTAAGATACAACGTAAAAATATAGTTGAGTGTTTACGTGTGAGAAAGTGGCATAAGACTGTGTTATGTACTTGGGAATAGGCAAATGTTAAGTATTGCTTCTTCTACTGAACAGCTAACACCAAATATTTGTTAAACGTTTTACAATCTTAATAGAAAGTGGGATGAATTAATATTTCCTTCGACCTAATATTGATTTGTAAATAATATTTAAAGGGAAAACAAACTGCCTCTCGCCTCCCCAACTCTCTCCGTAATTTACTGTAGATATTTCGTTCTAATCCTAAATTATTTTATCATAGCTGCCCAACGATTGAAAATATTTAGAAACAAATTCTATAAAATTGTTTCGAGTTCAGTAATAGTTCAAAAAAAAATAAATAAACCTGACCCCCCCTTCCCTACTGAAGATTTCAAGACGAAATCTCGTATATACGCCGTGGTTCAACTCTAAGTGCGCACTTTCACAATTGAATTCCTTGCTTCAATAACCTGCAACCAAATCGTGTTTTATTACACCTTCTTTTACAAACGAACGAAACTGCTTACGTTATATCATTTCTTATAAAAACTGAGTCTAGAAAACTCACTGTTTCTGATGTCTTCGGTTCTCGATTCGAAGGAATTTTGGTCTTTGTGCTGTGTGTAAGACAATCGCGCCAAGAAAATAATACGTGTTACATTAATTCATCAGCATCACTTTGGTATATTGACATATTAAGACCTAAAGGGACTATGCAAACTGGCCTCGTGAATAGTCGTTTAAAAATAAAAGGAGCTAAACAGCTTTTATATAATACATCAGACATACCAAGTTTTTTTTCTACTCTTACTCTTTTTTTATGATTGCCATTAGCACATTGGAAATATTTTCTTCTCCTAAATCAGAGTTTCTCAATCTCTTTCATGCCGCGACACCCTTTTACCATGGCTTGCACCCGGCGACCCCTAAAAGTAATTTTCCTCATTATAATAAGCGGTTTCGTTTCACATTGTATGAAATAGGCTCATGAAGGCTTCAACTCACTCTCTCACTCCCCCACCACCACTCTCTCTCTCTCTCTCTCTCTCTCTCTCTCTCTCACACACACACACTATATATATATATATATATATATATATATATATCATATTCAGCCGTTTTCTATCCATTGCTGGATGAAGGCCTTCCCCCTTTTCTTTCCACATATCTCTGTCTGTGTAACAGAAACAGATCTGTAAAAACGAAAGTTTAGGATATTTTCATGAAAATTTTCTACAGTTGCTCACAAAACTCTGACGTTTTAACACAGTGAAAATAATTTTCCTAAATTAAATTTTACCTCCCCCCCTCCTCCGTTTGGGGGATTAAATTCAAAAGTTAATCTCGCTTAGACCTATGGGAAAATACAATTTTAATTCAGAGGAACACTTTTGATTAATTACCAAGAAAGTAAGTCAGACGGTGATTTCTGTAAATAAATATTGTGTCATCTCTCGATCTGGAGCCGCTAAACTGTATAAACTGATAATAAATTTAGACAAGGAAAAGTGCTCCTCTTAATTAACATTGATTTTCTCATCAGTGAGGTTTACTTTTGAATTTGAACCCCCAAAACGGCAGAAAAAATATAGTTTGGGAAAATTATTTTCAGTGTTAAAATGTCAGGGTTTTGTGAGCAACTGTAGCCTCCTGATGCCCACGATATTAAGCAAACACAATTTTATGACTTCCTTTGTATTTTCTTGGTGCGTGTGACGTACTGAATGCAAAATAAAAAGATTGGCTCGGATTGATCAACACGCATGCGTAGAATGGTATCCTCTACATTGGGCGTTCTTGATATAAAATGCATTAGTAATTTTGAAGACTTTAGATATAAATTGTTTTTCATATAAATTTGTGTACATTTTTGCTGGCTTTTACAATTTTGCTACAAATAATGTATATTAACTTTTTTGCATTAGTGAATATTTAGTTTGACTATTGGCTTCAACAATTAAAAAGTATACTGAAATATTAACTGGCTACAATTAACAACAGAAATTACAATTTGGAATATGTGCAGAAATAACACTCTACAGTGATTTTCTTACACCTTAACACTCTACAATTATTTTGTGTGAAACAATAAGAAACAATTTCGATCAGTTTGCAAGCAGAATTACGGTGTATTATTATATAAGAGAGTCGCTTCGGGGCCCCAATGGGGTGCAGGTGGTCAAAAGACCCAAATTTACCCATTTAGCCTTCAAGCCATCTCAAAATCACCATTGGTGGCAAAGATATGTGTATAATTCCAATTGGGTCTCTTCGGGGCCCCAATGGAGCGCATGTTGTCAAAAGACCCAAATTTACCCATTTAGCATTGATACCGTCTCAGTCACCATTGGTTACCAAGACACGTGTATACGATTTTCCAAATGGACCCTAATGAGGCGCAGGTGGTCAAAAGACCCAAATTTACCCATTTAGCCTTCATACCATCTCAAAAATACCATTGGTTGCCAAGATATGTGTATATTTCCAAATGGTCCCCTACGGGGACCCAAAGGGGCGCAGGTGGTCGAAGGACCCAAATTTACCCATTTAGCCTTGATACCACCTCAAAATCACCATTGGTTGCCCAGTTATGTGTATATTTCCAAATGGGCCCCTTCGGGGCTCAAATGGGGCGCAGGTGTTCAAAAACCCTAATTATGCAATTTAGCTTTGATATCATCTTCAAATCATTTGTTGCCAAGATGTGTGTATATTTCTAAGTGGGTGGTGAGAACATTTTGAATTTTGGGCAAGTGCGGGAGGGGCATCTACGCCTACATACAGTCCAGTTCAGAAAATAAAGAGGCAAAAAATATCGTTAATTCCCAATGTAGAGAGTTTCTACACATGCAACAACTGCTTCGTGCAAAGCAGAAGAAAAACAATACAGACTAAACAACAATGGGCACATCTTTTTTAGACCTTCCTGAGTTAACATTCAAGGAGTCAGCATAAAAATGTAAAAAGTTTAGAGATTGGAGTATAATTATCTGCAGCAGCTGAAGCATGACCGCTTCCGCTTGCAGACGCCATGTTGTTACGTCAGCAAAACAAACGCAAACAAATACAGCGACTGCCCACTTGGGCTGAATTGAAAACATGTAGTGTAAAGAATATACTACAGCGGGCATTTGTACCTTCGCAACTTGGAACCCCATTTAAAATCAAGCGAGAGTTGTGTAGAGCCCTCTCTACGCGGGGTGTCAGGAGGGTAGAACATTTCATGGAAATATCTTGAAAAACCTTCGTTTTGACAGGTCTGTTTCTCAGGTACACGGATAACCAAAGAGTCTGTATATTAAAACGTAATACAAGGGGACAAGGATGGGCAACTAACTTTTAACGTAGAACTGAAAATGACTTGAAAACGTGTATGGGGAAAATTGAACCGGACATTTTGAAACTGGTTAAATGAAAAGAGGATCAGATTTCGCGCGAATCTAGTAAACTTGTGTAATCTTCCGTAACATTTTATTTATTTAATTTTGTGTAGCATTTGCTTTTCATTTGAAAAACATGACAGTTGATTCGCTGCATTTGATAATAAATATCCTAATTACATTCAACAAAGTACATTCTTTATAATTATAAAAACGAGTAAAATGAAATATCTTCTTTGAAATTCCTACAAAACCTTGGTTATAGGCATGAATGTATACAAATCTGAATGTATAGTTTTAGCCTACAAAACTATTTTTCACCTCCCCTCGCGACCCCCATGTTGAGAAACTCTGTCCTAAATGCACATGAACATTTGTCTACTTACACTTTTGGATCCTAGTACCTCAAAAAATGAACTCTGTACCTACCTGCAAGAGAAAAAATAAAGAATAAAGTACAATGTTATGGATACACGATATTAGTATCACTAAGAAAACAAAAGAAAAAAATATGAGAAAGAGAACAGAAAATATTTTCTAAAGATTAGACACACTGTGTAATGTGATGGATGACTACGTAAGTTTAGACATTAAAAACCACTGAAAATGGGTAAGCACAAAACAAAAATAAACAACAAAGGTACTAAAAACCTCTAAAATAGACACTAAAATGACAGAAAATTAACTATAAATAACACTGACAGGTATTTAACTCAAATCCCACTTTAATACGCATGCAATGTCATAGACTAAATAATAATTAGTCTATGGCAACATACCTACAAGAGTAGAAAAATATCTCCATATCATGGAATAAAACGAAAAAAAAAAAAAAAAAGAGCCAGTTTTGATCTCAGTCGCGTATTAGTTTCAAATTCTTTTATTTAAAAAAAATGGACTAGTCATGAAAATGTAGACCAAGATTTCATAAAATACAAGGAACTGGCATTAAAGTATAAAGATAGGCTTTCTTTACCGAAATGGGTAAAAAAATAGCCAAATACAGTTGCCAACAGACTTAAGAGTATAAAATAAATTTCAATCAACTCATTTTTATATCTAACATAAAAGAACACCTGGGTTCTAGTGATGACGATGAGAACAATAATACGCAGATCATTGTACTGAAATTAGGCGTACTTTGTTTGTTGTGTTTTACCATCTCAGTTATAATTTGCAAGTGACATCAATTGAATAAAAACATAATTTTGTATAAAGGCTGCAGTCCACAAACACTGATCATTCAGTGGTTGATCGTGCAATATTTATATAAAAGTTCTAACTTTAATTCCAAATTTAGCCTAATATTTTTACCTTTAATTAATCCTTACAAAGGGCACTAATAATACATTATTTTGTGATCCGTGGATCAACGTTCTGCTTCCTTGTACCATAAACTCTGAAGACAGAATTAGTTACACACGGTATTAATTCGAACTTCGGTTAAACTATAACATACACTGATACTAATACTATACGTATACTGATATATGTCATGATAATACTGTAATCTATCTGACCGGTTGCTAAGAAACTAACAAGAGCTATCAGTGCAGGAATCAAATCCTTTCAAAAGTTCTACTAACTTTTACTGTGTTTCCGTGGTGTAAAGTGTATGCCTCGTGGAACGGATACGAATGGATTTGGATGGAAGGAGAGGCCCAAACTTCAACCCACAAGAAACAAATCTGTTTTGGGGATCTTAGATAAACACAAAAGTATTATTGAAACTTAAAAACCGAATGCTGCCGCGGTTAGTACATATTGGAGATAGTAAAACAAAGTTACTTATTATGTTAGAAATGTTATTTAGCTGAAGCCCCTTATTCACCCTTGCACATAAGAGAAATGGTTTCCTTAAAGCTGTATATAGGGCGGCCTAGTTATTGCAAGCATTACCCTAATATGTATGTCAACGCAATCTAAAAAAAACGATTGTAAATTACGTGCTGATTAAGTTTTCGATCGCACGGAAATTTCTTCTAAAGATGTTACAATGGTATTCATTACTCCAGCATACTTCTAATAATCTTAATTTGCGATATACCACTCAAGGTATCTATACAGTAAGGGAGAGGGGCACTTTTGAACGCGTTATTGAGCAAATTTAATTTTGCTTCAGCACGCTCAGAGAATTTGTTCAGAGAGATAACATAGTTTACATGTTTACTCTGTGTGTCTTCTTATTTTTGTTACAAAGTGAAAATGAATGAATGGAAAGTATTAGCATAGCACTTTTTAATTATTATGTCATCTAAGTTGTGAAAACTTTAGCCCCAAAAGGACAATTCTGTAGTAGAGGAAGGACCAAAATTTTCTAACCATAATTATTCAGAAACATGCAACTTTACTTCAATATTCCACTATAATAATAATGAACTGGACAATACACAAAGTAAAGAAGTTTGTAGGAGAGGAAACGCATCATAGCATTCAAGAGTATGTAGAAATACTGTAGACCAAAGGAAAGAGCTTTCATTATGAAAATGCAGTGTGTTACTCATAACTAATTGTCTACTGCAGTTTATTGTCATATGCTTCAGTATTCCTGGTAATTAGCTGAGTACGAGAATCCAGTAAAAGTCGCCAAATTAAAAAAAAGTGACGTTTGATTTTTCATGTTTGAAATGTGGTTCAGATATTACTTTAGCCCTTGAAGAGGAGTATTAAGAGCACTCTTCGCTCCTACCTCATTTTTAATTTTTTTTTCAAAATATTTCAAAATCTAAGAACACTATAAAAAAAAATTGAGAACATACTGCATTAGTATTTGTAAATTACTATAAAATCCAATTGACAGCGATCTCGAGATCTTCTCCATAGATGAGTTACAAATATTCAAGATTATGACGTCATTATTTAATTGAAGTCTCATTACTTATCTATGGAGAAGATCTCGAGATCAATGCCCATTGGATTTCACAGTAATTTACAAATACTATTGCAGTATGTTCTCAAATTTTTTATAATCCTCTTAGATTTTGAAATATTTTGAAAAATGTTAAAAATGCGGGGGTTGGATCGAGAAGGCCTCTTAAGCTCTTGGAGCTAAACAAAGTTTCACACAGTGTGAAGCCCAAGTGATATTAGCTGTCACTGTGAGGTAAATCTATGTAGTAAGTTTGGGTGGGAGATTCCCCTTCAAATCGAATTGACTTTACACTCCGCCCCCCAAACTGAAAACCCTGGTGGAACCCTGTATGTTAGTTGTTATTATTTTTTTTTTAATTTATTCACTTTGATCGAAGTCAGTACATCAAAGTTTCGAAAAGCCTTTGTACTGTGTTTTCATAATTAAATTCAAAAGTTGAGCCAACCCTTAAGTTGCTGCAATTGAATAAAATTTCCAGTTTCCCAGTGGAAATTGAAGACTAGTCGTTCAGTCTAAAGACTTCGACCACTGTGGCAGTTTCAATTCTCTAATAATATTTACATTCGGGCCCAGTTAAAGTTAGGCATAAGCTCACAAAATAAAATATTCCAGATAATATTATATTAAGTATATCGGCAGTATGGACTTATGACTTACAAAATATTCCAGATAGCATTATGACTTACACCCGTCCCAAATAAAATATTCAAAGAGAACCATGTCCCCAAAATGGAACAGTTAACTTATGTACTTCCAATTGTACAGTCATGGACAAAAGTTTTGACGCATTGTCTATAACCTGACTTTTCTTATTTCGAAAATATAGTGAAATATCTTACAAATTTGTTGACTTGCAGAGATATGCACAATCACGTAATGCACCTATGAGGAAAACTGATTTGTAGATAAATATATAATTTTTTTCTTCGGCAAAATAATCTAAATAAAAAAAACGCTCCAAGTTGCATACTTCCTTAGTTTTATTCTGGAGAAGGATATTTTTGTAATTCGACTGGAATAATTAATCCTTATTTTAATTTTCGTTACTAGATTCCACAACGAGAGAAATATCTAAACGAATTTGGGAAACATTATCTAAAGACATGCGTCAATACTTTTGTCCATAACTATACAATAAGTTGCACGTGCATAAACAATTAAAATTAACAAAGAGGAAAAATAAGAGAGAGAGATGGTTCAGAATTTACCATCAACCATGACACGAACTGTATGTAATAGATAATGTAAAAGTTAAATACACTTTGAGATAACGCTTTAAACGGCTCGTTAAATTTTGGTTTACCATTCAACCTTGCAGACACCACACAAATATTTTTTAAAACGTTTTAAAAATATTTTAAGGTTCAATCGTAAGTTCATTAATGAAGTATTTTAACAACATTTCCGTATATATTTTCTGAATTCTATACACAATATTTGCAAAATATATTCTAGAAAATTTTGTTTTCGCAAAGTATTACTAAAATTTGTTACACTTCTTACAGCTAAAATTCTACATTTTTAAAGAAAATTTTCGTTGTATGAATATTCATACCTCATGTAATGAAACTCTTATAGCTACAGAATATTCCCAAAATCTACTAAAATTATTTCACGACTATAAAATATTTTTCTAGAATATATAAAAAGGGTCTTAAAAATATTAAGATGTAATATGCTTCTGTGTATTTAGTAGGAATTGGAAGCTGCAGCGTTCGTGGTCATAGATGAGTAACTTGAAACATTTAGATATTTTAGAATTTTAGAACATTCTCCAGCTGGGAATGTTACAAGGATTAAATTAAGTACGAAATAAATAAAGCAAATTATTTTGTTATATATTTTGTTAAATTTAATACAGTGGACTCTCTGTAATTCGAACTTGGATAATTCGAATTATTGGCTAATTCGAACAGAAGTTTATTCCCCTTGAAATTCCTATGGAAACCAATGTTAAAAAATTCAAATGTAATTTTAATTTTCAGACCTTTTATTTGGATAATTCGAAGTCATGATTTCATTAATTCGAAAGGAAAGAAAATACAGTATTCCTAAATCCCAATGTATCAAAGATTTACTCCACGATTTTTAGTGATCAGATAGCAAACAGAAGAGTGCGGTTTCAACTGGTTTATAGCTATCCAGAGACAGCCGAAGAGAGAATTATTGTTTGCTGGTATGCAGCATTCACCCCTTGCTCAATCCCCTTCGATTGTTTACTTTAACCCTTTTCGTCTTTCGTCTTGTGCAGATATACGTCTTTCTTCGAGTAGCCAATGTTTTGTAAGAATAATAAAAAAAAAATGTGAAAGTCTTCTTAACTCCACTGAAATTCATACAATAAATGAAGTGGAGATTTATTAACTGTGTATATAAAAAAAAAGCAAACCCGAATCACGAGGTAACTGATGTTGTTACACATGTGATTTAATGTGTTTAATACATTAGTTACATTGCACTTATTTAAATTTAAATGTGCTTTCTTTTTACTGGTAGCTTAATTATTGTTTTGCTTGCACTATAGGACCACACATAAAACACTTCATTTTTATATAAGGTCCACTGCATATTAATTATTTTTGTTTATATAATAGTACCTGTAAATAGTTTTATTTTACTGATTTTCTGTAATAATGCATGTTTTGGTTAAGTCGAATTTTAGATAATTCGAATCTTTTTCGTATCTCCTTGGAGTTCGAATTAAAGAGAGTCCACTGTAATATTATTGCTGTAATTTAAATAACTTTTTCATTTTTTTTTTAATGTGGTCTTCTTTTCAAAAGTAACAATTAAAGAAAGATCTATCCACTTTTTTTTAAAGATTCCAAAGGCACTTTAGGTACCGCAATTTATTCTTGTAATAGGTATAGACTATAGGTACTGTCAAGGTTCACAAGTTTCTTAAACACACCAAACATTTAACAACTATTCTCTTATTATCCACATTTCCAATTCGTTATGACGAAGTAGAACAGCGTATTCACAAACCTCTCACTCAGTTATTCATGAACAAGAAAGGTGACCTTGAATATTGACCGTGAAAGTCCTGACTATCGAACAGAAACGTTTCGACATCAGCAGTAATCCATACTCTAGATATTGATTGGCTGAAAAAAAGTTCAAGGACTAAAGGGGGAAAATTATTGTTTCATTATTTGTATGTTCTGAAAAAATATATAGTTTCCCCTTTTAACACTATTATTATTATTTATCGTGTGCATGTATGTTCTAAACACATCACGATTCTGCAAAATGGCATCCCTTAGGACGCAATGTATTCTATACAAATACCACCTCGGCATTCTTTAGGTGAGACAGAGGATTTTTTTTTTAATTCACGCATTATATCCTGCTTTAGGAAAGTACCATCGAAAGTAATCAACCGCTGCCACTAGACCACGGTAGTTGTAACAGTAAAAGCATTAAATTTACTTTAATTCATGTAATCTCCTGTCGATAAAGGCAATTACAGCACAAAAAAAGCAAAAAGGAACATATTTGCTTTCCTTTATACCAGAAACCAGAATACGCAAGCAGTTCGTGTTTATGATTAAGTAATTTACTGACAAACTTAGCCAGATTCGTGACTCTTGGGAACCCGAAATTAATCAACTGTGACAGATACTGAAAAGTTGCTCCAGTTTTTTGCAAAGAAAACAAAAACCACAAATATATGTACTTTCCCTTTTATTTTTCTTTCAGTCATGAACTATTTCTTTACAAATATATATATATAT
>JAGDQP010001062.1:61691-85436 GCA_022664845.1 Lepisma saccharinum
GTATAGATATCCACAGAGATAGTATGAATCAAGGCTTTCGTTATTTGCATACTACACGCTCATATTCAACAAGGAATTTAACTCATATTAGAGGAACGGCAATCAACTTTAGGTGACTTAAGGCTCAGGTTGAATGAACTGACAATGTTTTTTTACATATCATAACAATGAAAAAAAAACACAAACAATAACTTAAGAAAAAAAAATACAAACAAGAAACTATTGGATCACAATATGATGTAAACTGCATTTATGTTTCTAAATTATTTTTGCAACCTGGTAATTAAAGAAGTGAAATTAAAGCTGGTGCTGGTCTTATTCCATTAAAGATGTAGATCACGGCCGACACCTTCGTACGTTTCTTTCACTTATTTTACTCGATTTATGCCTTTCAGAAACTGGAGTTTTAACTTCACTCAGTTTTTCTTCCTGGTTATTTTAACTCTGGAGTGTTTCTTTAAAAAAAATGTAGTTTCTTGAAATATACGAACATAATGTATTAGGTTGAGGGATGATATCGTAGTAGATGTTTATCGCAACAGTGCGGTATTGGTAGTTTGTTATTTGTCATTTAGAGTGATTACGTTCGTAAAAGTGATTGTGCCTTTGAGTCTTGCAGAAATTAGTGTTATTTGTGGGCTATGGAGTGTCAAGTGGAGGGAACTAATATTTCAAACACATTCTTTTGTTTCAGTTTAACCTAGGAATTAAGTGAGTGAAGGTGTCTAGAAACGGGGAGAACGCTATCGGTAAGAAAATAGTTTTTTCTCATTTCAAAGACGACCACTTTGACCTGAGTATCCTCCACATACAGGAAGACCACCTGACTTTGATGAAGACCGTTTAAACGCCTTAACCTACGTCGCTCAACTCGAGAATTGACAAATGTGATGAACTGTGACCAATCGACCGTCATGTGAAATTTGCATTCTACAAGGGAGGTAAAAAAATGAGTATAGACACAGCACGAAAAAAAAAATCAAATGATATTGCCTCATGATAATGCCAGCCCACATTCCGCTAACATGACAAAAGCAATTACTCAAGAGAACGGTTAGGAGGTTATTCCACATCCCCATTATTCTCCCGATATTTCTCCATCAGTTTTCCACCTCTTCCGCCAACAATTTTTAAGGAATTTCCTTTTGCTTTCCAAACGTACTTGTCGACTTCAACTCCAAAGCACTAGATTTCTTTAGAGCATTGAAAAACTACCCGACGTTGGCAGACAGTCGTAGACAATGTGGAATTATTAATTATTTTTTATCTCCTGTTTATGCCAAATTAGTGTCAAATGAAAACTTTTGCAGATGGGGATAAACGCTACGAAATCATGCATTACGTAATATAATAGTTAACTACAAAGCACAACGTGTCCAAGAGAAAACATTGTCCGTGCATAAAACAAATCAGTTTTATAAAACACATTAAGCATAAGGAACAAAATGAATATAAGCACCAGATTTCTTCAGGAGGAAGTGATGTACATACATACTTTGTTAAGGTGTACGTACAGTACGAAAGACTGGTGGTTCTAGGTACAACCAAGCAGATAGTCATAGTAACACACTCTGTCAGACACACTATTATTATCAGGCACAGACAGTGTGCTTTCGTCACAGGATGAACCAACTTAGCTTAATGGAGGCCTCATTCTCTCAACTCGTGTCACATGAGAGAAAGAGACTCATTAAAAGCACTCGGAGCGCGAAAAAATAACCACTTCCGGTAGCTGTTAAGCAGGCAGAACAACTAGGAAGTTCAAATGTGACTTACCAAATGCATCGAACTTCACAGTGTTAAGAGCAAGAGCGATTTTTTTCTAAAGGACTAAAATAAAGCAAGTGCATTGCTCTTTTTTTGTTGTTCAATTTCAACCCCATTCCGATGAGAAAAACACCTCTTTCCCATTCAATATAATTGGCTTGTACTTGTACGTATTGTACCTTATTTACAATGGAATATGCTTTGGCTATTTCAACACCGTTCATAACTGGATATAAGTACTTCTGATGGAAATTAAATTTCGCCTTTCCGTGAGAAAAACAGCTACATTACTGACCACACTTTCACCTTTCTGTTGTCTCGCATTTTATTTCCGGTGTCTGAAAAGTCCAAACTAGAGTATACGAATAGCGACAAATGAATGGAAATCCCCCCACAAAAAGTGATTACCCCATTGCGTTCGAAAAAATAACCTACAGACAGTCATTAGCAAAGTTAGTTCCTTTCAAAACATACTTCTCCGTTCGTCCTCATTTCGTTTTTGTCTTAGCGCAATTAGTCTCTTGATGGGTTTCACCAATCTTCCTGAAGAATTGGAATATAATCGATGTATGAAAGTAAAATTAAATTTTCAGAATTTAATTGTATCAATAACACGAATATTAAAAGTAAAAAAAATTGAAGTCATAGGGTTTTCAGTGTTGACAACCTAGTATAATATTCATATTTACAACAGTGCGTCCTGTGCTCACATTTTATCGTCACTAGGGAATACCAAACATCCAATAAACAGTCGAAGTGGCATTTGAAATACCAGGTTGGTAATACTGACAATCCGGTGACAACAAATTTTAACTTCTACAATTTATCGAATTGATATAAATCAACTTTCCAAAAGTAAATTAATTCAAATGAATAGTTTCTGATTTATCAAGAAGAGTGATTTGGAACTACGTTGAAATCTCAGCATCTCGAAAACGAAGCAGAATTCGACAAAGACAACTAATTTTACCTGATTTACCCGGTGACCTTGACCGGAGGGACCTGACTGACTCCGTGCCCCTGTCCTGACCCAAAGGATCAGAATGATTACTGTGATCCAGCAACTCGATAATCGAATACTGACTAACGCCTCAGACCACGTGACTCCCTCTGTCGGCAGTTATTAGCACATTCCTATGGTGGTATTTTTTTTTTTCGGGGATATGAGACTATTTCCATATGTTATGTTAAGAACTTTTCAGTGCCGAATTCTTCGTAAAAGATATTTTTCTCGGTCGCCTCCTGAAAGAAATATAATTCAAATGCAACACTTTGAAAAAGGAAAGAATATAACTTTGCCCTGCCTTCCGGGTCACTAGGTCAGGCCGGATTCCGGCCGGTGACCCATTTCAGCTCTGATTCTGTTTCGATGTTGGCAATGCTGACAAAAAATAAACAAAAAGATCTCACTTCTCCAGCTGAGCAACTAATATTTGCTTATGTTTTGTAGTGTTTATGATCTCTTTCGAAATGGCCTAAAACTCTCTGTTTTTGGAGCGTACTCCTCGATAGTGTCCCTTGTAAATAGATGAATACTCGAGATATGTCAGTCACGCGAAGCATTAAGTAGAAGTAAGGTAGAAGAAGAAGAAACGAAAAATAGTGGCAAAGAGGATTAAATCGATTGACACACTTTCAGGTGGCAGTAACCCAAGGGGAAGGGAAATGTGCGTGTTGATTTCACAAGTTGCCGCTGTAATGTCCATATAATTTTAGCTGCGGGATATTTCATAATCTCTCAAATTCACATACATACAAACAACAAACATACAAGACATAACAGTATGTAACTGCAGTCATAATTATGTGAAAATGAAAGAAAAATTACAAGACAATACTTTTGAAAGCGTACAGCCAACAACGATTACCTTCTTCCTTATATCAAAATATGTTTTAATTTATGTAAATGGTGAAGCATTTATCACACATAAAAGTAATGGTTTCTTCTGTGTCAATAGTTCATACTGAACCAAAGTGATCCAACAATTGGGCTTCCTTTAACAATAGTAGCAAATTCCCGGGTGAGAATTAATATCCAAAGTGCAATATAGAGTACTGAACATATTAAAACCAGAACTGTAGCTCAGCTAGTAGTGTTGGCTTCGTATGCGGAATGTCCTGGGTTCGAATTCAGCAAGCGTCCATCCTGCCTAAGGTTTTCTTTAATTACGTTAAACTAATGGAGGGATGGTACATTCACGCTAGGCTCAGGGCCGATTTCCTTTCTGTATTCTGTACTTCACTCTATACCTAAAGGTCATAAATACGCTTCAACAAATTCGAGTGCATCGACTTCATGCAAGTCAAACATTACCTTGTAGAAAAATAGACCTGATTGATGGAAACGAAAGGTCTTATGTTGTAAAATATAAAATGGATTGGGACAATATCGAATGACAGTGATGATGATTGGTGTTCTGCTCCTAGGTGACACAAGGGTTCTTGGATAAGGTGAACAGATGGTGGTTTGTCACTGCCTTCTATCGGATTAAGATGAGGTCTTAAGGACGCGACTATCAGTTTGAAATGAATTCCGAATAATAATTTGCAATATATCTTCACAGAAATAAAATAACCAGATTTGTTAATTACAGGGGGGGGGGGGGCAAAGAAACCACTTGTCTACTGGGGAGGGGACAATTAAAATTTCAGAACGCCGATATTTTGAATATTCATATTTATTCCATAGAACGATCGGACAACATTGTCTTATTCTTAGTGTGGGGATTTGGAAATAGCTGGAAGCAATTATTATTTCTACGAACATTGTTGACCACACACAAATAATTTAACGATTATAAACAGTGTAAATCTATCATATTATTGTGGATGATGTAAGAATTGAAAATCAAGATCTAATTCCAGTAGAACATTAATGTTTGGTCAACTTTATATTTACAGCAAAATATCAATATTTAGTTTGCTTTTTCTTCCGTACAAGAAGCCAAACTTTACAGTACTTTCATCTTATCAAATATTAAATTGAACTTATTTTATGACCTTTAGGGATCTAAGGCTGAGGCCGGGATAGAGCAGAGGAAAGGATGCAGGATGGAGACGGACAGTGCTTAATTTGAAGGTATTATCCCAATGTTTGCTTGGTGTGGCTAGGGAAATTATCAAATATTGAGTTGAAAAGACAGATTTTATCATGCCAAATCTCAGTCGCTAGTCTCGTTAAAATTTTCGAGACTACAAAGAAGCCCTCAGCCACGAATTTCCGACTTATTTGCAAAGAAGCCTTGCATATGAAATGAGTGGAAACTTCCTTAGTTGCCAAATCAGTTTCTCTTTGTATGTGGGAAGGTGCTAGGAGACTTTTCCACGGCCTTCAGGTAACGTCCTTGCTGCTGACACGATTATCACAGGTCTCTAAAACAGTTGGAATACATCCGAAATTCATATAGAGGCAGGGCCGGATTTAAGTGTTTGGGCGCCCTAGGCATATGACTTTCAGTGCCCTGCCCCTCCCTTTTTCTTTTCCACCTCACTGCTCCCGTCGTTTTCCCTTCCCATTTTCACATTATGACAATTTGTCCTTTCGCCATTTAATAATAATAACGAGCTTATAATTATGCCATCCATTTTTCCATTTCTCTTTACGCAGGAAAAAAAGAAATGCAGGTTTGCGTAGTTGAACCCTGCAGTGTATCTATCAGTTGGTATATCGATCTACCCGTCAATACCTCGCTCCTTAAAACTAACAACTTCAAAGATACAAAATCTCCATGAACGGACAAAAGCGACACTACCCCAGTAACACACATACGTTAAAATACGTGGGTTAAACATTAGTACCGAAATATAAATTTAACGTTATAAATGTACCGAAATGTCCGTCTGCTCAAAGGTTTATTCGACGTTGAATAATGGTTGAAAAGAAACATGTTGAAATCAAGAAGCGGACGATGAAGAAACGAGTTCAGTTGGCCAAAACAGAACATAGTTGTTGTCTATTGGTATACGCATTTTGCTGCATTTTGTCCGTTGCTTCCATCATGATATACAGTATTAATTTTCCAACAATGAATTATCCAACCGTCTGCTGTGGGATTCGAAGCTGGAACATTTCGCACTCGTCGTTGGTAGTTCGACATGTTGACTACTTCTCCACGAAACCGCCTTGAGTCACTATTCCTTTACTATTTACTACTACTACTCCCTTTATGTTACGAAGCCATTATTTGTAGTAAATGGCAGTCTTGAACGCAGTTACCACAAATCCAGGCCCGTCGTTTTACCATCATGTAAGAATAAGAATACTTTCCTTCTTTCTTTGTTATGTGCATTTTTTCTTCTTTAACACTGACTATAACTGTACTATTAAATTTGTATTTCTCGATAGGTGTAATATGTCGCCCTAGAAAAAACGCATATAACGCAAAATCTACGTCATAGTTGAAAAAGAAAGTTTAAAACATTTCACATTAACGGCACTTCACTTCGCTTTTAAGCACATTTTTTGCAATTAACTTGGAAAGATAATCTTGGGCACAGTTCAATATAATAGTTAAAACACGTCATATTAACGTACTATCAACGAAATCAAATTTTCGTTGGAATATAGATTGAAATTGAACGTGTTTTCAACATGCGAAAGAGGATACAAAATGGTGTTCAATTAGCTTTTAATTACAAATTTTATTCCATTAAATTAGAAAGAATCCCATGAAGAGAAATCTATACCAGAGTTGAAAATAACAGTTGGATCCATGTTCAACTAACATCTTATCAAAAATATCAAGTCTTTGTTTAAATATGATTTAAAATTAAACGTACTTTTTCCAACCGATATCGGTTAATGAACGAAATAAACCAAATATCAACTTTCAAAACACGTTTGTGTGCTACTGGGGTACAAATTAATTCGCAGCGTTAAATACGTGGGTAACTGGGGCCGCGGTGGCTTAATGATTAGATTATAGCGCACACTGCTGGCGCTTGGGGTCACCGGTTCAAACCCTGCCTATACCAATGTGGGTTTTGTGGTGAACAAAAACCATGTGCGTGGATTTTCTTTGTGTTCTCTCGTTTCCTCTCACTTTCTTCATTCTACCAATCATTCCATCATCATCCACCCGGACTGAACCAAAGTAGCCTAAAGGCCTGCAAATTTAAATTCAAAACACAATCTCCGCGAATATTTATCTCCTGAAGATATACGATCAAGTTAGGGAGGAAAGTAAGACTTGTTTCTGTTGTCATAAAAGAGAGGTTAAGATATATTTGAATTTTGTTGTCATCTTTAGATCAGATTGGGGTAGGCTCTAGGAAAGTAGCAGCAGATGTCTTAGTTAAGGTACCATCCTGACGTTCATGTGTTCAAACTAATGGAAATTCTGGAAAACCTGTTTGGACGGTCGGCATGTATGCACGGTAGCTACTTACTACGGACTCGAAAAGACAGGTAAGGAAAAGACACTAGTTTTACTCATATACAAAAATCTATCGTAAATTAGACCCTACGCCTTCAGGCATATAGACTACTTCAACACAAAGTACCTGTTTGTCCATTGATAGGGATTTAGATGACTGCCACGCCCTATATGCAGCATTGACTAAAATGATTATTGGTGTGTATAGAAGCTAAAATAGGAATAAATATTTCTAATATCAGCACTAATATTTAATTTACTATTTCTAATGTAAATTAACCAAGCTTTAAATTATCTGAAGTCAGTTATGTACGAAGGATCGCCTGGGTCAAAGGCGAAGGTGTTCGGTTTTCCCACTACATGGTCCTTGATGTTTTTTGCTCATTTTTTCGTCTTGCGTGTTAAATAAGCAATTTCTAATTTGTGCGCCCTTGTGAAAGTTGCGCCCCTACACCCGAGCCTAGAAGTAAATACGGTCCGGTTAAGAGGCCAACCTCGATAACAATATTATGGGGACCAGAAAAGTATATAGTTATATCAAGAGATTATAAAATGACATCTGTAATCACAGTTTTACGTAAGGAAAATAAATTAAAGTTACCCTGGGAAAGAAATACTTGCTGGTTAGTGATATTTTGTGTGGTAACATTATATCACAGCTTTTAAGAAAAGAAGTTACTTCGCTTTGTATTTTAACTTGCAGTTGAAAAACGAGTGATTCAACAATAATTTAACGTAGCCATAAAACGTTGATGAATGTGATCAACTATTATGATATCGGGGTGGAACTTCTAGCATATTCGTCCGAAGAACTCAACTTGGTGAAAAGGCTGTCAATGAAGATGCTGATTGCCGCAATTCTTTGCTACAAAAAGTGCAGTTGTGAAAACAATGGAAGAAAGAGCCAGGAAATTCAGGAAACTGATTTGAAGAATGTTGGTTTCTTCATTATTGAACCTTTCGCAGGTTTTTCTGTTCCGAAAGTTGGAAGCTTCACTGCATCTATAGACTGATTCCACCGATCGCATTACCAGATATGAAGCGGAGCTCCTGTGGACGTAGGTCATCATGAACAAGAAGTAGAGTTAATCTTTTGTGTGTGGGAGAGAAATAGTTTAATCTTGAGACCAGTAAATCTAGTAGACTGGTTCGCGATTTTTCGAGTGAACTTTTTAAAATGTTTACAGTCAAAACTTGATAGAAACCGAAAACTGCACTTACACCCCTCACAATTTTGACTTTACACTTCCCAACCTGTTGGAATCCCTGCTTGTGACAGAGATCAGTTGATCTGAACTAGCTATGCTGTTAAAGGTGGAAAATGTTTTAATATAAAAATAAGGATTAAATAAATAATTAAATGTTGCAATAATTTTATCGTTGTAGCACACTTCAAATGAGTTAACTTTTTTGGTCAGTTCTGTGTATCTTTCTTTGCTCACTATCAATTATTATTTCAGAAAATTTTTGGTCTAAAGTTTCAGTGCATCGAGAAGCTGTGGTTGGCAGCCTAGTAATGAAGCCAAAATATTGACGGGAGTTCGGTGGAAACAGAACGAATCTTTACAAAGATTTGTACGCACTTCTGCAGTAGAAATGAGAATTTCACCGAAAACCTGTACAAAAAAGAGTGCATTTATTTTTACAGTGTGAGTATCATTTATCGTCTTCCTCTTGCTATTCTTCCCGTTAACCACAGAGGATGGGAAGACTGACTAATTTTGGGTGCTGAGATTTCTCCAAAAAAGAAATAGGGAAAATATGGATGATGGAAATTGTATGACAATATTGGGTGAAGTTGTCAGTTCGTTAATCTGAATCGAGTTAATATGTACGAGTGTGAATAGTTGTAGTTCCGTTAAAGTAATGTTCAATCTTAAGTTGGTAATTATGGAACGCAGCTCATGCAAGTAAGTACGACTTCTTCGGTTTGCTTAACTATCTTATCAATGAAATATGAATAATGAAGTCCGACTGGGAAACTAACGTTCTACCAACTTACAATCTTGATTTCTGAACGTTTTGTTCACAATATGACCTATTAAAACTCTGCTTAGTTCATATTTACATAGGATTTCTCCAATATACAGTGAGGAAAGCGACAAAATAACTGAGTTTTCATATAATAGTTGGTTAAAGCAAGATGATCCGAGTTCTATCCCCACTGCGATCCCACCATTTTTTTAAAAATATATTTCTGGCCTACTCTTTTTATTGTTACTAATGCATTCGACATGTGTGAGAATGCGTAAGTAATTTGTACAAAAAAAAAGTCGAATTAGTCATTGAAAGTGAAAAAATGTGCAAGAAGTTATCAAAATTAACACACTTGAAATGTGTAAAATAAGCTTTAAAATGTAATATATTTTAAAATCTACAAACGCTCATGACCCAGCCGGAAGTCGAGCCCGGAATCACTTATACAATAGTCTGACGCGTCAAACCGCACAACCAACGAGACTCACCTTTAAAAGTGCATTTTTTTAAATGTGTGCACTTGTAATAATACCAGTCTAAAGTTAAATACAGATTAGTGTAGACAAAATCTGTATCTGAGAGCCAGAACCGTGTAAGTCTTGTTTTCGAGAAAAAAACAACTTCCTTTCACATAAAAACTAAATGGACAAACTACGTACTAGATTTACTTATTTACATTATTTAACATGTTTACAATGAGAATCACGCAAACATTACGTGCAAAACTGCATTTATCACGTTTTGACCAAAATTGGACTTACGCAGTTCTGGATCCCAAGTACAGAATTAGAATCATACTTACTCGAATCTCGCTAAGATTCTCAAAATAAACTTATACTTTGATACGATGCAACAAAACTATGCTCCGAACATAACACATACACACATAGCATACTTCAGAGAAATCAAGATTTGTAATGCAAATACAATTCAACTCCATGATTTGTAAATGACGCTTTTTTTTTTTTTTGTATAGAAGCACCCTCAATTTGATTCCAGATTGCAATCGGTGCAGTAAAATGTCAAATTATGTAAACCGAGTATGACAAATAACTTACTTCAGAAGGAAATCGGTGGTAATATATCTTTAAAAATACACTTCTTGTAAACGTTCGTCAGGAAGAGAGATGATTGCTTTAAAAAAAAAAAAAATACTGATTTTTTCCCACGTTTTATTTCATGCGAAATATAGTCAATGTTTATTGCTATGTTTTAAAGAAGCTGTTAAATCCCCTCCATTTTACAAGAATGATGATCTGATAAATGCGGTTAATATTCACAAAATACAAAATTACTCTGTTACTGCACAGGCGAACTAATTTCACTCGTAATTGATATAATACAATCGTTTCGTCGGAAGAATCACACGAAATAATCCTAGAGCATTGAATATGATGCATTTGTTCAGCATAATTTTCTACAGGATTTTTTTTTTTGGTCCAAATACTAAAGAAAGACGTATCTTTTGTAAAATTCACGTGGAGGTTAGGATAACACGCGAGGGGGAAACGAGGCCACCAGAGCGTCATAGTTGAATGCAGCCAAGGTTACGAGATTGCATCAATGCCAGGAAAAAGGGAATTTTGGTGTTCCCATTTGTGTTCTTTAGGCTAAACCACAAAATGTGAACAGGATTTTCTGAAAGAATTTTTGCTTTCATTTTCTTAAAAAGAAATTCTCAATTGAGTTCGGGGATGTGCGAGTGTAAATTGTTACTAACGTCCTTAAATGAGATTATGTACAGTACCGGGTTTGAACCCGGAATCGCGCGCAAACGAGGATGTCGAATTAACGTAATAAATACAAGTTCCAAATAACGTTAGGACTTATTGTTAAATACTTAAAGTTGCTTATTTTCATAGTTCTTTAATGGCTGCATACTAGATAACATGTATCATGACCAGGAAGATTTTTTTTTTTAACGCAAGCCTTTATGTAGCATGTTGGTTACGTATGAATTCATATTATGAGAAGTGTTAGTTGGGTGGATATAACTTACAGATAAAATCTTGATAAACTCGTAGATAAAGAGAAGATCTTAAATAACTGTTGGTCAGCGATGCATAGCACAGTTGTGCGTTCATCTGCCTTCTTTCGTGGATATCTCGTTGCAGACAGATGATCCAAAATATCTACAACACTTCTATACATTGCATATTAGGAATTAGCTAGTTCCGATGGGCAAAGGGCAGTAACGGAGGTGCAGGGGGTAATACCATTCTCCTCCACCCTGAAACTCTAATTGAATACATCGCGTTTGAGCATTTATGGCTCATATCGTTATATGGTAGGGGGGAAAGTCTGTGCCAGAGCCTATGTTGAAGATACTATCCCCGCATTTGTCTGGTGTAACTGAGGAAAACACATGGAAAAACTTCAGTCAGGGTGATCTGCTCCCGGTATTGATACCAGGAACTCCCGAATGCGAAGACAACGCTGCACCAACTGATTTGCGGCCAAAATGTAAAAGCGTGAAATCAGTTGAAAAGAGTAAAAGCAAATCAGAAGCTGACTTAATTTTCTGCTTTGGGATTAAATAAATGTCATGTCATTTTTACTATAGGAACAAATTCAGACCTTAAATATGCGAGATTAATGCGAGAAGTTTCGCTCGAGAAGCGAGACCATACCTAAAATATATTTTCGAGACGAGAACGAGAGGAGAGAGAAAATAAAACCGTCACTTCTCGTCTGGCCTGGCATCGTGTCCATCCCTAAAGGGAAACAGCGAATATAGAAGCTAATAATAGAAATTTACTTACCTATGGCTTATGGAATTCGCAAGTTCATCGCAGCAGTAACAAACGCTTGCCATATGATTCTATCCTGGGCAAGATCAAGCCAGTTTTAATTACAAACACCTATCTCTCAAAGATCTCTTCTAATATTATGCTTCCAACGTTGTCCCGGTCTTCCCAACGGTTTCTTTTTATCCGGCTTTTCAACCAAGACGTCTTCGTTTTTCTCCCATCCGAGTTACATGGCCTACCCTTCTTAGTCGTTGCAATTTCATTACTCTTACAACATCGGGTGAATCGTACAATCACTGCAGTTCATCATTATGCAGTCCCCTCCATTCTCCAGTCATCTCGTAGTTTTTCGCTCCGTATATCTTTCTCAAGACATTATTTCCAAACACTCGTAATTTATGTTCATCTGCTAGGGTCGTACTCAAACTTTCGCAACCGTAAATTACTGGTTTAATAACAGTTCTATATATTTTCAATTTCAATTTCCTTTATATTAATCGCGAAGTTAGGAGTTTCTGGACTGAATAGAAACATGTGTTGCCCGATATTACGCGACCATGTATTTCTTCCGTGACCTCGTTTTCGCTTGTTTACCTTCTCTATATTCTCATTCTTAATTTTTATGTATCTATTTCCATTATTCCCTGGGTTTCAGGTTATCATGTATTTTGTTTCCTTGAGACCTATATCATCGCAGACTTCTACCAAGACCTCGGTGTTACTCTATATCTTCCCCTATTAATTCTACATCATCCGCGTACACAAACAGTTGATTCAAGCCATTCGACGTTAGTTCCTTTTTGTCCTATTTTATTATTTCAAATAGCATATTCTAAAGCAAAGTTAAACAGAAGTGGTGGCAAGGCATCCTCTTGTTTCAATCCGTTGCGAATCTTGAAACTATATGACATGTTATTAGCTATCCGTACTCTGCTTATGGGGTCGCTGACACATCCTCAACAGTTAATCCAGTTTTCTTTTTGTTTTGTTTTTTTCTGAATTCCAAATCATGCCCCAATACTGTATAACTTTTCCCTTTTGATAGAATCATATGCTTTCTTAAAATCAATTAATAGCTGGTGAACAGTCCCATTGTATTACCATTTCTTTTCCAAGATTTGTCTCAAGGCGAAAATCTGGTCCAACGTGGATCTATTTTTTTTAAATCCACACTGGTGATTTCCAATTATTTCATCTACGTATACGCTTAGGCGAAACTTTGTAACATGTTGGGAGTAACGATATTCCATGGTAATTATTACAGTCCTATTTATCTTTTTCTTTTTTTATATAAACCGGAATTATTGAGGTTTTCCATTCCTTTGTAAGCTCCTCCTTTCTCCATATAGTATTTATCAATTTATGCAGCTCCTTCATTAGTGCCGTTCCTCCCGCTTTAATTAATTCAGCTCGGATATTGTCTATTCCCGGTGATCTGAAATTTTTAAATTTCTTTATCGACATTTCGACCTCGATTTCGCTAGGGTTAGGTATCCACGGTTCTGCTGTATAGATTTTAAATTCCTCTCTTTGTTCCCCGCTGTGTACATTAAGAAGTTTGTCGAAATAAGTTTTCCACACTTCGATCATTTTAGTCGGATCCGCTTGAAGATCTCCGCGTTAATTTCTAATCATCCCGCACCTCGGCTGGCAACGTTTGCTTCACGATTTTACCCCCCTTGTATAGATCTCCTATATTATTTGTCTTCCCGTTTTCCTCTATCTCTGAATCTTCTGCTTCAGATATTTTCGCTTTTTGTTTCTGAACCCGCGTGTGGCGTTGCGTTAGTATAGTGGTTGGTATTTGCTTAGCTTTTATTACTTATCCATCGCTGCCTTGCTTGTTGTCGTTCCTCATGAAGTTTACGGCATTCTTCGTCAACCCAAGGCTTGTTTATCTGCTGTTTCTTCTCACACGTTCCTTCGCTGCGCCCTTCACTGTATCACGATTTATCTATCCCATCTTACATCAATTTCAATATTAACTTCATCTTTATTTCTAATCCAGTCGGATAAGATTGAGAACCTTTTTGAGATTTCGGGTTGATAGTCTGCTTCCACGTTTGGATTATGTTATTGTTTAAATTCGAATTTAAGTTGTTTTGATCCTTCACCTTCTCTGTTCGCGATGCATACCATTTCCCTCACGTTTGTGGTCGATGATTGGTATCCGTTCCGCTCCCCTGTAAGATAACATAAATTGTGTTGGTGTGTCTTCGTCTATCTACTAATACGTGATCGATATGGTTTGCCATCCGGAGTTCCATGTGTATTTGTGTATGTCTGTGTTCAAAGTATGTGCTCTTTACTATTAGGTTTTTAGAGATCGTGAAAGTTATCAGTCTTTCTCCATTGTTGTTGGAGATTTCATGAAGGCTGTATTTGCCTATAGTAGGTGCATAGATTTCCTCCCTCCCTACCTTAGCGTTGAGATCACTCAACACAATTTTCGTATACTTTGGTAATCGGTCAAACAACCTTTCTAGCTCCTCGTAAAATGTACCTCTGTCATCATTAGCCTGCTCGGTCAGAGCATAGACATTTATTAAAACCATGTTGCACCATCGGGTACGTATCGTAACGTACGATAGTCTTTCGTTTACGAACTGTATATTCTGAACCGCCGGAAGGATACGGTTCTTAATTAGGAATCCTGTTCCGAAATTATGAAACTGTGTGTACTTATAGTAGAAGGTGTATTTGCCCTGCTGAGTGATATCCTGACTCTGCGACCGGACTTCCTGTATAGCTAATATATCCAGCTCGTACTTTTCGGTCTCGCATACCGCCACCTGAAGGGTTAAAAAAAAAAGTATTTTTTATATGAGCCAGTCTAGTAAGTTAGGACTTAGGCCCGTCACGATTCGCCCTTTAGCCATCAAAATCCACACCCAAGCCCCTGCCGGGACCTTCGAGTCGTTGGCCTACCGCCGTAGACCGCACAGCTACCCGGCCGGCGCCACCTGAAGGGCGCTCGTTTTGGTATAACGTTCGTACGTTCCACGTTCCTATTCTAAAGTCTTTCTGTTCTTAGAGCCCCCTGAAGCATTTCTCGCCCAGAAATCCGAATGATGGACTAGTTTACCTCCGTAATATTTTACCCCAGGAGAATGCATGAACCGTCTGTTACTATTTCTTGACATGCTTTAACGGTATAGAGTTGTCAGTTCTTGTATTATCCATAAATACAAACGTTTGATGAGGCTACCATTTTTTTTTTTCAATTTCCTTGAAATTCTTATAAACCAATATACTATAAGATTAATGATGACTACTCACTGATAGGAAATATTTTCTGAAAATGATGTCCATTTGGAACTTTTTAATTCCATGATATCAATCAAATTAAACCGTTTCCAACTATTATTTACTATCTTTAAAATAAAAGAAATCCGTATGCATAAGCTACATGTCCCATTCTATGCATTCAATGGAGCGAGTTACTATTCATTCAGCATTTACCGTAGTACAATAGGAATAGATTCAGTAGAGCGGAACATTTTCCAGTCTTTACCACTCTTTGTTTTCACAGCTGATACGTGTTTTTGATTTTTTTTTAATTTCATGAAAAAAAAGCAATTTGAAATTCATACGCAAATGAGCAGGCAAACTCATTCCTGATGTAGTGGCTACTTAAAAAAAAAAAAATCTTAAACAATACCCATGTCCAACCCTATTGTTATTGAAGAAACAAGGGAATGAAGTTCCGTTAGTTTCTCCAAGACTATCAGTAACAACTCCATTCTTCATGTGATTGCATTCTGAATGGAAATACTACTTTTATTTCTGTAGTGGATACGAAGCAAATATGCATATGCGTAGTAGTAGTAGTGTAGAGCCTGCGCAAGTACAAGAAAACTGTATATAAGAAATATTCAATGGAACGAGGTTCCCACATGAACACAAAACTAGAAATAACCCGGAGAAACTAGTCTTCAGAAGTTTTATTTGTATGGTAAACCCAGAACTGGTTACTTGATTTTCTTTCTGTATTTTAAATTAAACACAGCTCATTATCTGTACACTGTTTTACTCCAACCTTATCTACATTTTCATGCACTCATTGGTTGAATACATAAACCTGTCTCCTTGCTCGCTTTTTTTTTTCTTCCTGTTTAGTGAACTTTCAATTGATACATTAATGTCCACATTCCTAGTTTCACTCTTTATGTTATCAAGTTCTATCAATTTTATTACTACCAATTTCATTACTCATTTCCTTTTATTCTATTTTTATAGTTTATGTCCTCATTTATTCTGTTTCCTCCTCCATATGTATAAGTTCCGATTCTCATACTGCTCTCTTATGAGATCTTAATACCTTCTGCGAGCTGTACAATTCCTTTGTGATACTTACCATTTTTGCGTTATTTGGAATTAGTCACGTCTGGTGGAGTAGATGCTTTGATCACTCCGAAATAAATTCGACTGTAGCACTCAAAACAATGATTCAATTTGATTTCTTTCAGTAACCTGGCTGTTGCTGGAGTTTTATGACAGTACGAAACTTGAACATTAACATATGTCTTCTGAAGTATAGTATATTGTTTTCTGAAGAACTTTCCAACAGAACCAAACAGTATATGCAAAGTACATTGTGTTATAAGGGACACTAATTTTTTTCAGTGTCCAACCTGAACATTTTGTATTCAGAGAGCTTTGAGAACAGAACAGTGATGTAGATAATACCTAACAAGAGAGAAAATTTTAATTGCCGTGGAAAACTACAGTCAAAAACAATCCAGCCTTGATTCAAAAATACTTTTACCTTGGTTGCAATATGAAAGCTAAAAAATATATATACAATTTTAATTAGACAATACAGTAAAATAAGTGATTGTATTACTGCCAGTGAAAGATTCAAATCAGAAAGAGTTTATTAACAAATGCTATCTGATTTGTCATAAACCTAACAAAGGATCATGTTACCAAACGTAAATATTTCGAAGACTCAAAAAATCGAGAAATAACAACTATAGAATGCTTTATACCGTATCTTGATCCAATATAACATTTAATTTAAAGCGTTGTCTGTTTTCAAAAATTTCATGCAGTGGGGTATGGTAAGGCAATTTGGTTGGAAAACCTAATATTTTATTTTTTGTTTCAAAGTGCATTGATCTCGATTTAACCAGCAGCATAAAAACGGTGTAGATCGCCCCCCGCCATCATTGTATGACTTTTCCATTGATTTACACGTGGGAATTGTTTGTGAGGAGCGTAATTTTTAATTTCTGTTTTCGCCTAGTGTTTCATGTTTTCTTTGACTCATACTGTTTTATAGAAAGGCAATATTTTACACATAAATAGTGTAATTTCCCGCTGACATATTGTGATTTATATGGTAAACTACTAATAAATACATTATACTCATATATTTGAAGAAACTTCACAAACCAAAACTCTGCAAGTCAAAATAACCACCAAGGCAAATTTCTCGAAGGCGGAACTTGAATATTCTACTTCTGAGAGACATAGGACGAGTAAAAAGATTCCCATGTAAATCAATGGAAAGGTCATATCAAGATGGCGGGGGTGATATACACCGATCACTTGATCTGCTGTGCCAAATGCGAACCCTACAGCACTAATAGCAACAAGCTTCTAAAATAATACTGCTAAATTAACTTACATTACCCCATTTACAAAATCTGATAGGAAGTTAAAAGTGTCCCGTTTTACTTTGCACCAAACGGAGGGAAGTGTTTACGGGCAAATTTTAAAAACTTAAAAACGATACCAGATTCTTTGACAATAAAACTACGTACAAAGTTATTGACCAATGAAGGAATGATTAACAAATAATATTGTTATGACAGAAGTGACAGTTACCAAGGACAAAACATCACACAAAGGTGAAAAAACAAGATAAAATTGTAGGAATTATTCTAAACGAATACAAGAGCAACTACAACAGTAGTTACAAGCAGTATGTTTATAAACAAATACAAGCGTAACAAGCATCGAAAAAACAACTGACTTCATGGAATGTAAAGTTCTGACGACACATTCTGAATATTCTGCTTCCAAATCGAAATATAAGAATCAAAATGAAGAGAACGCAAGAATCGTAGCAATAGAATATTGCGAAGATTTTTCCCATAAAAAATAATGAGTAAAACTACTGAAAACGGAAAGGAATTAAATGAATATAAAACGAATGAATTAGCAGGAAGTAAATTAATCTACGATGCAATACATGCATATTATAAGTATATAAGACACTCTGAAGAATATTTTAAAAAGAAATGTTTATAGGAAACAGGACGTTAAGTTTTATAGCCTTCTTAGGAAGTGACTGGACGAACAATTTTATATTCATCACACACAGATAGATTAGAAATATGGTTGGTAGTTGAATACAATGTAGTATGGAAATGTAGTGAAACATACAGGAATCATTAATGATAGTAAGTACATTTAAAAAAAACAATTAAAACAGCCAATTTAATTTTTTAAAATTAAATATACAAAGAGCGAGCTAGAATAATAATCATAGGGTAGGCCTATATAACAAAAATAATGTATAGAAAAATAATAAAAATAAAATGCACAGGATAGAATATAATGAAAAACATTAAGAAGAAAAGAGGTAAAGTGAACCACCATAAAAGTTGTGTGTGGAGCGAATCATTTACAGTGAAAAATCTATAAAGTAACACGTGCATAAAGTGAGATGAGAGTTGTTGTGGATCATTTCCATGAATATGTCACGCATCAAACAAAGAGAAATAAGAATGTTACACAATATTAGTATTGGAAAACAAAACGGAAGAGAGAATTATTATTATAACCTTCAGACTTTCGATCATAAAATTAATTGGATAATAACATTTTCTTACGTTCTAGTGTTATACAGAAACACAAAACTCTCAATACAAACTTTATATATTCAGCAGTTTCTATCCACTGCTGGATGAAGGCCTCCCCGTTTTCTTTCCACATATCACGGTCTGCTGCTATCCTCATCCATGTAGCTCCTGAAAAACGCTTGATTTCATCTACCCATCTAGCATTTGAACGTAGTTTCTTTTCTCTAGGAATCCAATGTAGTACATTTGTCGTCTATATAAACAAATCATACACGTCCAGCAACATGGTCTGTTTCTCTAGTACACCGTCTTTATGTAAATGACGCCAGTCTCAGAAAATTGGGAATCAAACCCAATATAATTTGTATTAAAACGTTATGAATTATAATGTCAAGGATTCCAAGACTGTATAGTACGTTCTTAGATAGCACAACAGAATACAGTAATGTTGATATAAGATAGCAATTCTTCATAACAGGGGTATTTATGACTTATTAAAATGATGGGTTATCTTACACTGCAAAAAATAGCTGTGTTAAGTCAACACAATGCGGTGTCCCAGCGTGACTACCACTTTTGTGTGTTAAATCAACACAACACACGGTGTTGATTTCGATATTGTGAAAAAAAGAATTACGGCTGCAGCGAGATTTGAACACGGGTTGCTCAATTAGAAGTCTAACGGCTTACCGACTTTGCTAAATCGTCAGATGGAAAACGCACTACTTGCAAACAATATCTAGTGAACAACATTTGAATTAAACGACTACACTATAGGATTAAACAGTGTATTTGATCAAATATATGCTGCTGAGCCCCCAAAACAAATTAAGCTACTTGCATGACTTATCCCATGGTTTAATCACTTCCTATTTGTCAATTGAGAACCAGAATTCTCATTCATTGAGAATATTCTATTTCTATGAAAGCAAGCAAGATGGCGACAGCCAAACACTTGAGCAGCATTACTGCTTTCTTATCGTAACATGTCAAATGCTGCGCTTGCTTTCATAGAAATGGAACATATTCTCAATAAATGGGGATTGTGATCCCTAATTGACCAATGGAGAAGTGATTAAACCATGGCATAACTCGTGAGAGTAACTTTGTTTGTGTTTGGGGCTCAACATTCTTTATCCTCTATATTGTTTCAATCTAGTGCTCTTTCCGTCTGACGATTTAGCAAAGTTGATAAGACGCTCGACTTCCAACTGGTCAACCCATGTTCAAATCTAGCTGCAGCCGTAACTTATTTTTCTCCCAGTACCGAAATCAACAGCGTGTGTTGTGTTGATTTAACACACAAAAGTGGTAGTCACGCTGGGACACCGCATTGTGTTGATAAGATAAGATAAAATTAATTTTATGGGCGGTAACAGCACTATGGCTTACGCCCGTCCCGATACGGGGGAAGCCCCTTATCTTGGGCATATTAAAATTTAGCTGTTAATTAAAATCATATAAAAAGATAAAAGATGAAGACGTAGAAGGTCTTCACTATCAGCCAACTGGTGTAAATGGCCAGTATAACAAGAAAGCCTGTAAATGGCCCTTCACAAGGTAAAACAAAAAGACAATATAAAAGTTAACAGCTAAGGAGCATAATCATATAAAATAAACGGTAATCATAAAAGTCTCTGCGAAAACAAGTAAAATATTACCGTTTAAGTTTAGGTTTATACCTAAGTTTCCCTTTCCTGCCCACGAGATTAAAATCTATATCCATTAAGTGGTCCTGAATCATGTCTGAAGCCAAAGATGAACTTGGTTCATCGACAGTATGTGCAAACTCTTCCTGAGCTAACTGAGCAGACAGAACGTTCGTCAGAGTCTTTATGCTTGTAGTGAGAGGCGAAGTTCGAACTAACTTCGAGACTTTATACGGACTATAAGTAGTCTTAGCCCGTGGAGTTCTAGAGCTCTGCACAGGTGTTTTTTGTCCCTGACTCTGTGTCGGCATATGGAGAGGAGCCTCCGATTCTTTGGGCGGCTTCGGAGGGTCGTCATGCACATCAGACACTGTTTGGGTTGATACATTAACTGTCTGGGTACCAACCGAGACAGTTTTAACTGCTAGTCTGGCTACAACATGAGAAAACGCACCAGAGGGAAGGGTGCGCTGACAATCACGTAATCGACGTTTAGCATCACCAGCGGATATTTTCTCTAAGACCATCAGCTCTCGAATTCGTTTTTCCTCCTGAAATGTAGGACAGTCCCGCGACCAGGCCGTGTGTTCACCCTTGCAATTGACACACTGAGGTTTCAGTGATGTGCAAGGATCCTCACCATGGTTACTGGTTCCGCAAATTGCACAAACAGCAGAGGTCGCCTTACACGACGTGCTGGTGTGTCCATAGTGCTGACATTTAAAACAGCGGAGCGGACTGGGTATATATGGACGGACAGGCAAGCAGTAGAAGGCAGCCTTCACGTCCTTAGGAAGCTGTGGCATGGCAAACGTCAAAATTAGCGAGCTCGTGGGTTGCAGCTCGCCACTCTTACGTGTTTTAATCCGCCTAACGTTGACTACACCTTGGCTGGCCAGTTCATTCTTAATCTCCTCTTCAGGGACATCCTGCAAGTCCCAACAAGATATTACGCCCTGGCAAAAGTTCAGTTGACGGTGTGGTTCAACTTGAACTGCGAATGGACCTAGGGTTTTCAGCTTTAGGAGATTAGTAGACTGTTTATTATTGGATGTCTCTACGAGCAAGGTGCCGTTGCGAAGCTTTTTAACATGCTTAAGTTCACCTGCAACGTGATTCAGTTGTTTTTGTATTACGAAAGGGGATAACCCCTTCAAACCACTTGGATTTTCTGTTTCACTCATTACTTTAATCACAAGATATCGTGTAATAGACGGTACGATACTTGTCTGTTCCTCTACTGCGATTTTATCTTCTTTGTCACTGCTTGATGCATTAGCTGTATGCGCCTTCTTACTAACATCAGTGACGTTCTCTTCGCTCTCTCTCTCTTCTGTCTCTTTCTTTCTTTCTGCGAAGGCGACTTATTAGGATGTGGTGGAGCCATGATGAATGAAAGCCGTAAATGCCCACACTTCTCCGTCTTCGTTCTGAGGAGCCAACGAGGCTGCCGGGTACTACCCTCATCACCCTTGTCAGCAAGCTGGAAATCGAGGCGAAGTCCAATGACTTGGCGTCGAAATCACTTGTACTCCCGACTGATGGATACTTGGGACACCCACTCCCCCGAGTGTTGGCGAGACCAAAGGTCCGAAGAGCTCCCCAATGGCGCACTTCCCAGTCTCAACGAGCTAGACCATCCAAGAATCTGCTGTTAAGAACTAGGCGCTATCCAATGGTTCCGCCCCCTTTCCCCTGAGCCCAGGGGCCATCGTCAATGCAAGTACATCCTGTCACATCCGTGGTCATTGCGCGGAGGCACAACTCACAGCAAAAGAGGAGATGAAATGATGATCATCTGTGGATGAAAATGAGGTGAGTGTGAATGGAACTCCTCTGTGCTGGTCCTCCTTTCAAGCAGCGTAGGTGTTTAGCTGCGAGGGCTGATTGCAGCCAGCAAAAGCCAGCTGGACGATGGGGTCGCCAATTCCCTACGCCGTATACGAGCAGCGATGGTCTGCTGCTCGGGCTATGTGATGATGCATCACGTTGCGGCCCGTAGGCCTGCGATGAGGTCGCCAATCCCCTACGCTAGTGGGAAGTAAAAATTCTCAATAGAGAAGCACTTTGGCCCTGCTATTGGACTTCCCATAGGCAGCAACGATGTTAGCAGCTGCCAGGGCTGATTGCAGCCAGTAAAACTGACTGGGCGATGGGGGCGCCACTTCCCGACGCCGCGCATTGTGTTGAATTAACACAGCTATTTTTTACTGTGTACAATATGAGTGCTCTTACGTTTGACACCAAATTCGTATACGCCTAAAAGGTTAAAATACAATATATATCAGTAATCAATTGTCACGGAAAACACTTTCAAGGCGTTTAGCAACTCTTTACCAATTTAAAGATGAATCATAGAATAAGATATCATTGTGCTTAAGGTCAATTGAAGCAATTCTCAAGGACATTATGTGGAAATTAAAAAACAATAACATTCACAATTATACAAAATACTAAGTACTTGCACAACAAGAACCAAACATTAAGAGGTACCCCCAGAAGCCATTAAACTAAATTAACACTTAACCAACAAGTCATGTTATTTTTTTTTTATTATTATTAATGACTATCTTAATATCTTCATAACGTGCAGAAATGTTTGTAGACAACAGAAATTTCCTTGTGTTCATAAATAATTCAATGATTTTCACTGTACTGGTCTCAATGTATTTCACTTAATCTTGATGGGGATTTTTGTTGCACAACATACATGCTTCTTTTTACACTGATAATCCTGGTAGATCACCGTAATCAACCACGCTGTAGAACTTTGTGCTTGCTAACATGCAAGTTATATAAATAAACATAAAACAGATAAAAGAAACACCTTCCTCTTCAAAACACCATTTCATGATTGTGTATATGAATACCTTATACTAAAGGTATAGTCTCCTAAACTACAATAAATATCACTGAGGAGGTCAGCTTCACGCTTTGGCCGCCTTTACTATCACAAGTTTTGATTTCAGACAAGAATTTTTATAGAAGATTAATTGAACCTCTGAACTGTCAAGAAACACCCCAAGAGTCCTTAAATCGTAATGAAAATATAAGTCTGATCTCGTGTATTTAGGTCAGCTCTTGGATATATAAATGTCATGAACAATATTGACACATATACAAAACCTTCGAGTTGAATTGAGGTGTTGAGAACCAATACGAGTGACATGGCAGATAAAAAATGTTCATCTTTTATCTATAACAGGAAATATATACGACACAAAAAATTCATATTTGTACAAAGACATGTTACGGTTCAATGTGTAGACACAAGTACAGCGTGTCTTTGTACAGTATATGCATATTTTATGTCCCAAAAATCGTATTAAGTACAAAGACATGTTACGGTTCAGTGCGTCTTTGTACAGTATATATATATATATATATATATATATATATATATATATATATATAT